>AP028427.1:6280362-6426362 GCA_036509395.1 Antheraea yamamai
GAAGTAAAATGTGTAAAATTTTCGTAGATTCTATTAGCATTCCAAATTAAGCGCAAAGTTCAACACATACAGAACAATTAACTTCCTTGGAGTTACAATATAGCGAGATCAATAGCTCTTATCTAGAATTTTCGTACGTACACTCGAAATTATATTTAATCGTCTTACTTAAGCTTTAGATAGGTTTTCCTAACGTGAAATTATGTAGAGCCCCTGTTTTCCACACTGGATGATTCCTTGAAGTGGAGTAGCGTAGATTGCGAACATTAATTATTACTCTTCAGTCATGTTGTGTATAATCTTAGGATTAATCATCGTTACGGAATGGCTCTTTAAACTTTTACTGATACTGTGTTCAATATAAATTATAAAAATATAAAATATAAATTCAATTCAATAAATTCTCGTTTTTTTTTCTCGAACTGACCAAGCTATTGGCCTAGCAATGCCTTAACAGCTTCACCGGACTACAAAGGCCAGCACTTAAGGCACTCAGCCGATTTTATTTTGACAACTAGCTCAAGGGTGCACGGCACACCTCGGCTTCGGCTGTTGCATAGTGCATGCAATTCGCGACCTAACTGAGCTAACCTAAGCTACATATTCATATATACTTATATGAGTTAGTGAAATAGATATGTGTACAAAGCATACATACCTCTATAACTCTTATACGTATTTCGTGTCGGATATTTTTTTCTGAACTAATTCAGTTCGATGAGGGTCAAATTATCTGTGCCATCACCAAGACGACATATACAAGATTGTCGATTAAGATCTTTTCTTGTAAACGAGTTCAATAATGGATAATATTGATATTTATTTTAGGTAATATTCATACCTAAATTAAGAATATTAGTTGCGCAGGGTCTGAGGATGAAGACAGTGCCATGTATATATTTCAGAAAAAATAATTAATAAAACAACTTGACTTCGTTTTTTGTTATATTTAATGAGATTGTGCAAAAGTATGCAAAATGAAATCACCAATATGCAGTAATAAGGTATGTCAGAATTAGAGACCGAGCTATTTTTGTTGCAGGAAGTAAAAACGTCTTCACTGATAACGGAATGTAAAAGAAAATTAACAAAAGAAGACAAGATAAACTTTATAATGTTAAATCGAAAAAATATTAACAAGATACAGTCGGCAAAAGGTAAACATTTCAACTGGAGTACTATCAGAAATAATAACACTTTTCGTAAATAGTTCCGAAGGAGGTTTTATACGTAAATTATACCGCATGAAATTTATAGGGCACAAGACTACTCGTATAATGTTCGTGCTAGCTCCACACAATCCACTCGACATAATAGAAGGATTGCGGAGGCCCGCATAGGGTTCGCGTGATCGAAGCCGTTTGTCTCGATGCGTAATAATATCGCCTTAATGCGCTCCGTCATTGTAATGTCTTCATTCAATGCTACCTACAAACGTCCCGGAACGACAGCCGATATCACTGTGAAAATGAAAAACCGTGAAGCGACATTCGTCCTTGAACTTTCACAACGATGTGATTTCTTAAAAACATGTCTTCAAATAGCACCGTTTTAATACATTAGCGCCATTTTTGTAATCTTTTGATGCTACCGCATGCGAGTTCCGTACTCATTCCCTCCACCCTACATACCCTATTTCGTCTTTGACTTTAACAGAGTACTAAATACTTTCCTAGGTGCTGATATGTTTTACAAATTTCAAAAATACACTATTTTTTGACGTGATAACGTTTTATAAACCGAAGAACGCACGAAAAAGCATGACTCATTGTCCCGTTCCGCCTGAGCCGAGCGTGCAAGCGAGAGCGCGAAACAAACGATAGAGAGGCGCGATCGGCCTAAGCGTTCGGCTTGTGACGCATCTATCTATATATAACACTAGCTTCTGCCCGCGACTTCGTCCACGAGGAATAGTTACTCGGGACTAACGCTAACACGCAGCGGTAGCTCTCAAAAGGAAAAAAAAATGATTTCGAAGGAAGAAACATTCTTCATTGGTGCTCCGCTCTTATTGATCTTAGTGTGATGACATATAGCTTATAGCCTTCCTCAATAAATGAGCTATCTAACATTGAAAGAATTTTGCAAATCGGACCACTAGATCTAGATATTACCCCCTACAAACTCCCTTTACCTCTTTATAATATATGTATAGATCATTCAATTCATACTAGTATGCAATTTTTCATCAATGTTTTCTTATAACGTTACCATGGAAAATTATCGTCCGTAAACAGACTTTACAGACAACCAATATTTTTAATTTCCATATATATATACATTTTTTTCCTTTATCATTGACAATATTTTATTATTATTAACTTGTATAATGATTTATAGATACATTATTTTATTCCTTACGTTCGCACTCTTATAGGACAAGCAACGTACATATGGGACTAATAAATAGTAATGAAAATGAAGTATGAAATAAATATACGTATATACCTTATTACACTAATAACAATCAATGTTTGTCTTATAGTGTTTTTAAATTATTCAATTCAAAAATTGACGAAGTCGGGCAAATTGATTAGATATTAAATATATGCGCTTGATGGTTTATAAAACAAAATGCTTGAAAAGGGACTTTAAACAAATTGTTGTGGTACTTTCGGTTAGTATATTATAACATCATACCTTTTTCAAATCCTTATTACTATCTGTGTCATCAGCTTTTCTTTTCTCGCATGATAATATGCAATTCTTGCCATTGTCTTTTTCACCCTGAAACAAAAGAAAGAGATGAATATAAATAATGTCATATTTTCCTTCCAATTTTTATACATATATTCATTTTATCATAGGATACATTTCATTTAGCTATATGATTTCATAGTCTCAGGAAATGCGAAAATTAAAACAAGTTATTTTGTTTGTAATTTATTGAGGACAAAAATAACTTTAACCCTCCTCCAGTTACTTCTTGGTCAAATTTTATTGTGACCGATGCATTAATTCCTACTATACGCTATTATTATCTCTCAGAAACGCTGGCTAGTTTGAAAGCGTCTTTTAACCATTCTATTATTATATAAATAATATTAGATTTAAGAACGTTTGTAAAAATGATTTAATAAATAATAGTATAATACATTATTGCAAAGCCAGTGAAATAGGCGATTGCAGGTCGAGTATAAGTTTGAAGGCCAAGTCGCGGCCGAGCTTTGATCAGTGTGTTGTTTAACAGAACTCTATAGGTTATTTACTATATGTGATCATTTAGTTAAACGTTTCCGTGTTTGACACGCGATGTGACAATCAGCGCGACTGTTAACTGGTTCGCAATTTACTGATAGATAGAGGTGTTTGTTCCTGGCGTATATCTATATATCAACATTTCAGTATAAATCCAATTTGATTGTATTTTTCACAATTAATGAGACGTATTTGTTCAGTAATTTTATGTTGGTCATTAAATAAGGTAGTCTATAGTCTACGAAGTCTATATATCATAAATTAATTTTATTTTATAACTAGCGGACCCGGTAGACGTTGTCCCGCCTTGATTATAAAAAATCCTGGACAAATTATATACCAAAACGTTCCTCGTGAATCACTTTATCCATTGGTGAAAACCGCATAAAGATCCGTTCAGTAGTTTTTGAGTTTATCGCGAACAGACAGACAGACAGACGCGGTAGGGGACTTTGTTTTATACTATGTAATGATATGCCTTATACGTATATTACAGTTGATATAATCATAATTTGTGTGGTATTATTTATTAGGTTTGTTTCACTTGTACACTCTTGAATTACTCAATTATTTTGGGATCATTGGTCATCTTTTTATTTTGGGGAAATTATCAAATAATATATTAATATATGTCATAGTGAACAGCCAACTTTACCTACTCCTCGTAACAACATCAATAGTATTATAATGTAGCGAACAAGTAAACCTGTCGTACTATAAATCAACTGTGAAAAGTGAAGGTTTTACGGTAAATAAATGTGGACGTTACTGAATTAAGGTGCAAAACGATACTGACAGCTATTTACCTAGTCACTATTTTATCGATAAGTGCCGAACTCTTCGTGTAGTTTTTTTTAATAATTAACGAGGATACACGAAATCGTTTGAAAATTATTTCGTCATATGATGTAGCTCATATTATAGACGACATATTTATTATAGCAAGGAAAAAAAAACGACCAAAGTAACTTGCAGGTTCTAATGGATCTTGGTCGGGTCATATTTTAACTACCTTAGGCTGCTATTTTGCTTACTAACACTTAATAATTTCATGTATTTTAGGAATTAGCAACAAACACTATTAGTTCAGATACATGTCATTTGAGAACCAATTTCTTTCTAATTCCCGTAGCACAAAGAAACCTATTTTTACTTGTTCCACTACCATTGTAACCCTTAATAATTGTAGACAAATGTCTGTAATCCTCGTTCAAAGAAAAGCACCCGTGCATTACGCGCCATCAATCAAACTTGACGAATCCCAGACGGTGCCTGACCAAGGCGGCATAATACGTTACTTTTCCCCGTCACTCGGGTCAAGCTAAACTGACATGATTTATCGTCATCAGAATTGAGCCTGGTTATAATTTTATTTTGATTGTATTATATTTGTTGCTATGACAAATGTGACTTCTTATATTTGCTGCTTTATATTATATATTTATAAAAATAGGTATACTTTTTAGAAAAAAAATACAGAATACATGTGATCATTCTAATTTATATTTATAACTATACTGATATTATAAAGCTCATGAAATTATATTGTTTGTTTGTTAGGACATGTTAATTGTTTGAGAAACATACTGACAAATTTATTCATTTTTTTATTCTTTGATCTATTTATTCTACCTAACAACTATCTACCTCACATCCTGCTATTACGCTTAGGATTCAAGCAATTATTATGTAAAGTGTAAGTTGTAGAACGAATTTAAAGTGCGGGCGAGTCGTGTGGTGCCGCCCGGGGTATTGAGAGCCCAGAATGGATTAGCCATCTGACGAGAACCGTGCATTGACGACCGACCGAACGACGCGTCGCCACGGCATACGTCGCCACGCTATATGATGTTGAATGATTGTATTTAATAAAAAGAACTGATTATTATAAGCAGTCATATTTTTCTTATAAAAACCTTAATATTTTATTTTTTATTATGTCATATTTATTTTCCTGACGTAAACCATCCTATTATGCATATTACTAGTACAAAATAATTTCAATGTTTCACATCTGCCAAGCGTCTTGGAACGGCCCATTTATTTTTTTTAAATAAAGATACAAATTTTTACCTGAGAAGTTTAAAACTTATTTACTGACTAGCGGGCCCGGCGGACATTGTCTCGCCCTGATAATAAAAAAACCTTGATAAATTATATACCGAAACCTTCCACATGAATCATTTTATCTACTGATGAAAACCGGAAGAAAATCCGTTCAGCAAGTAGTTTTTGAGTTTATCGTGTAGTCCGGTGAAGTTGTTAAGACCTTGCTAGGTCAACAGCGTAGTCAGTTCGAAAAAAAAAGAGTTTATCACGAACAGATCGACAGACAGACAGACGTGGCAAAGGACTTTGTTTTATAATACGTAGTGATATTTAACAAATATTTTATAAATGAAATAAAAAACACGATCTCATTCTGAAACGATAATGAATCAGTTACAACCCATCTGCCCATTTCATCAATGGGCATGACCCTGGATATTTCTTCAATTATAAGCAATGAGTGTTGGAATGGTGATGCGTTAAGTATTATACTGAGTTCTCAAATTGACCATCTATCCGTAAGTTGCAATCGATCTGATTCGGCAGATGCGCTGAATAATTTATACCTAACCTGTTGTTTAACATTGCTGATAGCAATACGGGCTATATATTAATAGATAATGAATCACGTTGTTGTGTTACCTTACAATAATTGTTGACATAAACTCTTGTCAGTTATTCTGATGCTGCCTAAGTTGCTGTTCTGAATCATATTGAAATTTGTACTAATTTCACAACAATGACAGGATCGTACCGTGACTTTGATTGTGAGCGCCGTAAAATTACTTCTCTTCCACATATATTGGTTTTATATATCGCTTGCTTGTTTGCACGTAGCGATAACACGTACGACGATTCTTATTATCAATAGTAATAATGGATCATAAATAATTAACTGCGGAATAATGATGTCTCTAATTTTTTTTATCCAGCACGTATTAATAAGGCATTTCATTATTCGTTTTTTGTAATATTGAACATAAATACTTAGCAACAGATGAGGATTTCTTATTCTTCCATGATATAACTGTATACATACGTATATAGTCTACATTAAATATATGTTTTTGATGATACTGAAATTTATAACGAATGTAAATAATAAAAACCAATAATACTAAAAGTTACCCACGGCGAGAACAAAGCTCATTCGTTACCGAATCTAAATTCTACGAACCGAACCAAACTTCAATAAGAGAAACACCACAAATAAATTCGAAATATTAAGGAACGAGTATCTGAGATATGGCATTAATATAGAATTTCATTTTATCTTCGGATCCCTCTGAGGTAAGTCGAGGGAGAAAGGAGGTGAGATCGGGAGGTAGACAATTCATATACCAGTGGCCTTTCCTTTATAACAGGAATCCGTTTGTTTCTTTTTGTTTTTACATAGACTAGTAGGTCAAAACGAATCCTACAAAAATAATTAAATTTGAATTAATGATTGCTGGTCATATCAACGTATATAATATCCCAAATATTAAAGATAAAAAACCGTAGGTTAATTATAGTTAAAGGTGTATTAAGTTTGACTATTAATTTTTTTTTATGTCATAGCAGGTAAACGAACATATGAGTCACGTGATGTTGAGTGATCACCACCGTCCATAGACACTAACAACACCAGGGGAGTCGAAAGTGCGTTGCCAGCCTGTTTGGGGGAAAGGGAAGGAGGGGGAGAGGAGAGAGGTGGAGGGGGGGGGGAGGTGGGCCTCCGGCGCTCTCGCTGACCGAACGAAACGCAACAATGCAAGCACTGTTACTTCACGTCGGTTTTCTATGAGAGGGTGATACTATCCCGGGAGAGCCGACCCATTGATGCTGAAACCAATAATAGGTTCAGCGTGGCTCTACCACCCACAATGACATATGGTAATGTGGTCTAAGATGGTAAGCACGCTAAACCTAGAGAGCGCTATTTCTCAAGGGCAGCTGCCGGAACACACCACCAGATGCTTGGTGACAGATTTCGACTTGAGGGTGGTAGCTAGCCAGAGGACTTAGAAAAAGCCTTACCACCATGCTATACTTTCATCCTAATGTTTTCCTTCACCGCTCCGACTTAGTTGCTAGGATTCGAACCTACGTTCATCGATGCGGTGTCCGGACATGCTATCAACTAAGTCATCTTTGCTTCAAAAACTCGATACACTAGAGATTTTTGTTTTTTCGAACTGACTACGCTATTGACTAGCAAGGTCTTAACAGCTTCACCGGACTACTAAGGCGAGCGCTTAAAGCACTCAGCCGATCCCAATTTTTTTTTCTTGAATCTTTTCTCTTCAAATTTTAAAATCATATATATATAAAGGATACAAAAGGCTCCCCAACAATAATTTATGTATCTCACAAATAATTACCCTTTATGTAATGTATGTAATCCATACCGCTTAGTGTGACCACACGAAAGGAACGTAATTAATATCCGAAACCTGTCAAATATATATTGAAATTTGAATCAATACTTACAGTCTACGTAGATGCAAACTATGAAGATTTTTTGTTACATTTGCATGTGTACTGATTGTAGAATTAGATTATAAATAATCGAACGAGTAACCGAATGAATTCGTAAAAAAACAGTGTCAAACTGCTATTTGTCGCATCTCAATTAACTACAGACAAACTGGCTGACAATGGAACGTGTTGATTGCGTCGCATGTCGAACGTGAGACCACTGTCAGCGTATAGAGAATTAATCAAGTGCGAATTACGTGTGATTTTGTGATCTCCATTTACCGAACCTGAACGTATAGCATTATTAATTGGAAAGTAAAATAGGTTGTAGGAAAATCGTATCATTTTTATTACCACACCTCAGTCTTGGATGATATAATAATGAAACCAACGTTTGAAAACGATATATATGCAAGGCAAACCTCCACGCGATCTAAATTATAAAATACTTTTGGTTATATACAGATATTGAATTAATGAAATATTAATTATTTAACCTGGCTGCATTTCGAAAGCGAAATAACAATATTCGCGTGAAGAAAATTCAAAGCCTTTTTTACAGTTGTTAAAAAGTGTAATTAATGTACTTGAAAGGCTCTTTTAACAATTCTGTTAACATTTATAGTGACAAGTACATGCAAGTAAAACGTGATCACTTTCATAGTCTTTTTATCGAACATTAAAAATCTTTTCGTATGCTTTGAATCAAAAAGTAGCTTCTATAGCAAAATCAAATCTTTAGGGTTTCTATGCGGGAATCGGCCCATTACGATTTAAAATATTTAAATATTATAGTGGACGCTACTTCGCGGAAGTGCAAAGTAGCGTCCACTACAATATTTAATGATGGATTTCCGCAAAGCAACGCCTTCTTCAATCAAATATTTATTATTTCACAGGAAGGTTAGACTGTATTTGAGGAAATATTCACATGATTTAATGAAAAAAATATGTCACTTTGAGATATGAGGCTGAGAAAATATTGTGAAAATTTAAAACACACCGTGTTAGTCAATTCGGCCCGTATGCCGTCACGGCAAATGGCATGACGCTCACTTATGTTGTCATTTCTCCTTTAGGCATATGTGTATGCGTGTATATATATACTTGTTTGTTTCTCTTTGTTAGCTGCATATTATTTATGTCTGAATATATACTATATATAGGTATATACTTGACAAGTTTACAGCTTGTATGTACGTTTTGTATATTTTCTTTTAATAACATATTCTGTAATTATTATTATATTTAAAATATACTGATTTCATTAAGGAAATTTTATTCTTTTAATCCATATTTTCTATATTGGTCTTTATTAATTATAAAATTATAACGACTCACATGTGCCGGGCGTCCCGTAACGACCACCTTTTTTAATAGTAGCACGGCGATGTGACGATTCTCTGTCTGATTGAAGAATAATACAATTCAATAACAACGACCATCAGCGGGAAATCAATACATAACCCAGCGCCTACTGAGTATACCCTGGTTGATCACGAAACACTACAAATTAAGAGTTACTGAAATCCTAAATTAGCAATACCACCCAATGTAATTGTTTTGGCAAAATACAGTTCAACGTGGAGGTCTAAGAGGAAGGTAATAATTGATATAATATAAACAATTGTAGTAGCTTCGAAGTCATTTATCTTAATTAATCTAAAAATATTTGTTTAATACGTCATAAAACGAATTTTGAACGAGGATCCCAAAAGAACTCTTCACAATTAATAGGATTAATTTCCGAGAAAAGAATCCGTTAAAGGCACCATTCATTTTAAGTAAAGTTTTAATTGAAAGCTCCCTACGACCTAGAGAGATTTATCAATTGACGGACGACAGACTACAGACAACGTAAACTTTGGATGTTGACAAATTTAATCAAAATATTATGTTTACTTTGCATTTTGAAATGAAAATATTCAGTAGAACTGATATTCGTGTAAACAAAATAAACGACACAACAGAAAATTGCCGAAATATGTAAATTAAAGAAAAGTTTGAACTAAATATCGAACATTATTACAAATTTTTTGGTATCATTTGAAGAAATGATGGATCGAGGGAAGCGCATTCAGACTTCGCATCGATCGTCATAGGAGCAATGAGTCTGAACTTTTGGTGAATGAAAGTATCGTGGTAAAATTATAACATGATGTTAGGGCCTTTTCTTATGCCTACCTGACTAGTTAATACCTTCAGATTGAAAATCTATCGCCAAGCATCTAGGAGTGCATTCCGACAGCTGCACTTGAGAGTCAGTCCTCCTCCAGATTAAGTATGGTACTATCTTAAGCCACATCGTTAATTAAAATCAGAAGAGATTGCGGTCAAACGTTAAAACCGACAAAGTTAAAAAAAATCTGCTAAAATTTAATCACATTAATTTCGGTTTAGTGGAGTTTGATTAAAGACTGCGTTCCGAAAGGGACTGAAAGGGTCTAACCGGACAAGCGGGCTCTGATATCAGCGATTATATTATGAAAAATATTTATAAAATCACATTAAGTATAACAATGTGTTAACAAATTTAGGGCTATAAACATAATTTGGGTCGTCACCCCTGTCATTTGTTCCTTGTAAATAAGTAATAGTACATGGGAAATATCAGACCAGCGCAGTTTAATTAGGGTTGTCAACATTGAAAATTTTATTAGTGATAAGCTGGCAATCAAAAGTGATACTTAGTTAAAAAGGTTGCTTTTAATGAGAAAAAATAATTAAGTTACAATGGAGGACGATTGCCTAAAATAGCTTCATTTATGAATTCGGAGCCTAACATATCGAAGTGGTGTAGAAAATAGACACGTTTTTCGTCGGCCGGTTGTTAGCGACAATCGAAATTATTCTTGTGTGTTTTTTATTTATGCATAGCGAAGTGACAGCATAGTTCGAAAGTGAACACAGTAAAATCTAAAAACAGCGATGATCACATAGAAATCAAGTAATCCATAGCTGGTCGCCACTGTTATGCTTGTTCACATTACGCTTGAAGGACATCATAAGGAGGAAACACACCGGCCTGAAAATTGTTCATAGTTTCAAAGACGTATAAAACAACATAGATAAATTGTTCTATAACCTTTGTTTATATTATCATTACATAGTATAAAACAAAGTCCCCCACCGCGTCTGTCTGTCTGTCTGTTCGCGATGAACTCATAAACTACTGAACGGATTTTCTTGCGGTTTTCACCAGTGTATAAAGTGATTCATGAGAAAGGTTTTGGTATATAATTTGTCAAGGATTTTTTTATAATCAGGGCGGGACAACGTCTGCCACGCTCGCTAGTTATATACTAAAATAATCAATGATAAAATAAAATGATTAGTTAGAAATAAACATTAATTTACACTTTGTATTTTTTTATATACCTATATATAAATATAAGAATATAAAACAGTTCATGATTCATTTTTGTCCTTGTTTTTGCCCGCAAAGGAAATTGTGGCCGGCCATATATGGCCATCGTGGCAGTCAAAGACAAAATATAATAAACGGTTTTATTTCCATATCATCGAAGCTTTTATTTATAAGTCTCTATTTGTGATATTTCACAATCCTTAAGTCTACTAATCTATCTATCAACTTGTATACACTATGGTATAAAACCTTAATAATAATGAATGAAACCTAAAATAATAAAGAACTATGGTTGAATGTGGATTATCAATATATTTCTTATTTCATAGCGTGAACGTAACATTTCTGGTTCCATGCTACACAAGGATAATCAGATAAGTTACAAAAAAAAACTAATTTCTAAATTTGTAAATAAAAGTTTTTTTAAATAAAAATAATAATTTTTAATAAACATTTGTAAAAAATCCCCTTTATAACAAATAAAACAATGAAGTATTCTCCATCCTTCAAGATAAATGTTTAGTTTCTGAAGATTTGTTAGGTACGAATAAACAGCCAATAAAATAAATCTCAGGTACGTTATAAGAAAATATTAAAATCCCCCTATTAACGTCAAATAGTTCTGTAAAACCATAAAATATAAGCAGTAGAAACACATGTCTTAGATATAATTCATATCTGAGGTACTTGTTTGAGAATTATTAAAATAATTTACTCCGGTTATAAAATATACTTAACAGCTGTCACTCGCGAACTGTTGCTGTTATGTAAAACTGGTATATTAATATATCAATAATGATCTTTAAATAGTTTAAAACAAAGTCGCAATCCACGTACGCCTATGTGTTTTCTTATTACTAGAATTGCTTCTGGAAGGTTTATGTGTAAGAAACAGTTTTGGTGCACTTGAATTGATGCCTGGTACACATATATGTTTCAACAACTCATATATGTATGAATAGCTCAGATAGATCGCGAATTGCATGTATCAGGCAACAGGTCAAGCCGAAGTGTGCCGTGCACCCTTGAGCTAGTTGTCAAATAAAATCGGCTGAGTGACTTAAGCGCTCGCCTTAGTAGTCCGGTGAAGCTGTTAAGACCTTGCTAGGTCAATAACGTAGTGAGACCGAAAAAAAAGTGCACTTGAATTGAAAACGCTTACTTACCGTATGATATACTACAAATTTCCTGCGGCATCGTATGCGTTTTCTATGGAGTATTTATTTTAAACTGTTTATTTTCCTGACGGGAGAATTACAGATTTTTATCCCCTTTCTCGCGCTTTCCAAAAACACGTCTTTAGTTGTCACTTACTTTGTAAAAAGACCCACATACAAACTTCCACGGCCCTAGTCGCAGTATTTTGGCTTTGCGTTGATATTTTGGTCAGTCAATTATTATTTTGTATATATAGAAAATAATGTTTTGACATTGTATATGACATCTAAGAATAACTCCTAGTAAACGGTTTTATCTTTTAAATATTATTAAAGAAAAATAGGGTATTTGCGAAGTTGCTTTGACCACTCCTTAGCCAATTAAATAAGTTAGTTAAACTGAACACTTGATTCATATGAAACATGTAATGCAGACTATTTCAGTGCATATCTTATAAGATAACACACAAGATGAAAAAAGTTGTTTGTATAACGAGACTTGTGAAGCTTCTTTGGCTTTAATGAACTATAAAAATATCAACTGGCATACAAATTGAAGAGTATAAGTGGCTAACAGGTACTTATGACGTCATATTAAGAATACATTGTATATGACACGTGATGAATGTTTTTTTCTCTGTACTAAATGCCTCGATTTCGCACGGGTGTACTAACAAAGAAAATAAAAACAAATCTTATATATGTATATACTAGCTTACCCGGCGAATTTCGTACCGCCTCGGAATCAATAAATTTTATGTTAACTTATTAGTTGAATTAAATCGTTTTTTGTTAAGATAAAATGAATACTCAAACTGAATTAAGTTCAAAAAATTTACAAAATCAAAAAAATAGAACACGAACAAACAAAAAATCATATAAATCAGTCAATCCCTTCTCGAGATATAATCAAAAATGCATTTCTTTGTAAAATGTATGAGAAAATGAATTTTCATTTTAATTTTTTGCTTCAAGATTTTTTTTTATATTTTTTTACTTATTCTACTATTCGGGACAAAAAATAATTCAACAAATCATAAATCATAAAAATCGATCCATCCGTTCCTTAGTTATAAATGTAACTAAACCAACTTTGTTTTATATATATGTAGATGAATTGGCCACCAAGTACACTCTCTCCGTTTTATTATTTTTTGCACCGCAATGTGTCATACTAATTATCGATACCAATCCAGTGTAATTTGCATTCGATGTTTAGATTTGAGTTGTTTTGAACACTATTTTTAAGAATATACTTATAATTTTTAAGAATATACGTAAAATAAATTAAATACGAAAACAATTAGAAAAATTGATTTCAAATAGGTATTTACTACATGCAATAGTTTTAAATGTTTAGTAAAACAAATATTTTCGTTACACGATATAGAAGATAGATTATTCCGAAAAAAGAATAATGCCGCTTGATATTCCAAATTTATCTTTGACCTTCGTGACAAAAATGATAATTAAAAATGTGCTTGATTTTTGCAGTAACCGCTAACCCAAAATGACGTTCATGTAAACAGGACAGAGGTATATTTTCGTCTCAACAGTGAACACAGATCATCAAGTCGGACAAATCCCGGCCGGACCAAGGGCGACGAATGCCAAAAATAACAATGGTTTGGGAATAGACGCCGTTCCTAATTAATCAGGCCAACAGTTCTTGCCTGTCTGAAACAATTCCAGTGTTACATTTGAAAAAAAAATGCTAAATCGTTTTACAGACGAATTCTTTTATCAAAAGTTTTTCGATTAATTTGACAAAGAAATCTAAGACTTAATTTTTTTTTTGTATGTATCGAAAATCTAAAAGCTGTAAATATTTACAATCCGAACAGGTGCTTAGATAATTTTTCAAACCTAAGCGTAAATTAATAACTAAACTGTAGGAAACGATGCATCTACATTAAATTTTCGTTAAGAATTAAACATGTAGGTAACAACTTCACGATTCGTTGAAGATTTTTTTGTAAAATAATAAACATACATTAACATTAGAGAAAATCAAATATTAAGTAACCCCCAAGGATCTTAATTGGCCCAGCCATAGGCCTCCAATCGCTATATATCTACGTTGTATTATCATCTTGCACTTGTTTTATATTTATTTATGATGAGCGTATGGCCGCGCTAATTTAGAAATAAATATAAATTACTTATTGATAATGTAATTTTCTATATGTGAAACATTAAAATCGGTTAAGTAGTAGTAAGTAGTTTCCGTGTTATTATAAAAAAAAAATACGTATTGAATACTTGCTTTAAATAAGTTTGGGTACTTTCGTATTAAATGCACCGCGCTCGCCGAACATCGACATCTTGCTCTTTTATCTGTGTTTGGTTAGACGTGCTAAAAAGGATAACACGAGCTTGCCGCGACACCGTTCGCCGCGCGGTGCATTTAATACGTAAGTACCCAAACTTTTTTAAAGCATGTATTAACACGTATTTAACTTTTTTGTAACACGGCTTGAGTTTATCCATTACAAACAAAAAATCGAATCTTTTCTTTAATCACTATAGTATCAATACATACTACATTATAATAGAAGATATGCGTTTAAACAATTTCGTCGTGTATGCTATTGCTTTATCTATTTTTCTTACAATATTTATACTTGCAAACTATATAAAAACACTTTCTCATATACAATGAATAGTATAAACAACGGATTGAATATTGTCTGTCGTAAATAAACCAAATCGCCATTTTTATAGGTCATAAACTCTTACGTAAAACATTCGTAAATATTTTCTTGTTACAGACAATAAAAATTCCTTAGATAACAATAGGGATTCAATAATATAAATAACCTCGTACAGAAATTACATAATATATCGCTATATTATTTATAAAAGGTTTACTCTGTAACTGTAAAAGATAACGAAACTGGGTTTTCCTAATTCCCTGGGCCTAGTTTCTACTAGATTTGGCAACTAGACAAAAAAGAAATACTCATCGACTGACACCCGTTATTTTTTATAAATACATAGCTTATAATTTGGTGCTTTTTATATCAAATTAAATATCGTATCAATTAAATTGGTAATAGAATGTATAAAAAGAAATCATATTCTCAAAATAATCCTTACTTATGTTATAAATGCGTATATGAGTTTGTTACGCTTTCACGCCAAAACTACTCAACCGATAAAAATTACATTTATGTATTTAAAAATTAATTTAATATATACAAGTCATCGGTAACTTTCATCCAGAAAAAAAAAGAAATTTTTCCGGATGGATAGGCAAAATCTGCGTTAACGTAGGCGAAGCCGCGAGCAAAAACTAGTCTTTCATTCATATAAAATTATAGAGTAAAGCTACTGGATAGATTTATGGTTTCACTTCTTACGACACTTGGTCCTTATGTAAAATAACATGATAGCTTCATTTATTACAAAGTTATTAAAGTTTTAAGATACTACAGTTTTATACGGACTACACTTACGGCGATGGGTGTTTACTTGCCGCAGAGATTTGGAGCAAGCGGTGTGGTGCTTATAGTTTTTCCTTTGTACATAAAACATATTCTTAAGATAACAATCGACGCAGATGAAGTCGCGGGTATTATCTAGTATACGTATAGATTTTCACGCTTAACAGTTTTCCAGGCTGTATCGTCATTATTACCCAAGTTCGCTAAATGAAGAAAGTTTTTTCAAAGTTAAAAAATTAATTTTCAATATCGCGAGTTCCTATTGAAAAACCGTAAAAACTTTTCATGGACGAAGGACGACTAAACATAATTCGTTTTCGATTCGATTCAAAAACGATTCGATTTTCAAAAATTAATCAGTTTATCGATTATCAGATTATCGATGGACCCTCATCTATGGATGGTCAACATTGTTAGGGTTGTACAACACTTATTATTGGCAACATAGTAGTTTAAAAATCTAATGTTAAAAAGATGTTAACAAAACATATATTTCATTCATTGCTGCACATAGAAAGAGTGGCGTATTTGCCATTTTTCGCAATAACGAGTTCCATATATGAAGCAGAGAAACAGGTACATAAATAGTATATTTGGTAAATGTATAGACATACTGGAAATAACATAAATATAACACATCGATATAAAAATATGTAAGAAAAATAGATAAACCAGATCGAATTTCTTGCGAGTTCTATTGAGAAGTAGCCATTGGGCTGGGTTGTGTCCTGAACCGATGGTAATTTTGATATTCATAAGCGCCTATATTAGGGTCTAAATTGAATACTTTTGATTTTATCCATCTATGTGAGCTTCTGTTTTTTTTTTTTTTTTTTTTTTTTTTCGAACTGACTACGCTATTGACCTAGCAAGGTCTTAACAGCTTCACCGGACTACTAAGGCGAGCGCTTAAGGCACTCAGCCGATTTTTGTTTGGGCAACCAGCTCAAGGGTGCACGGCACACCTCGGCTTGGCTGTTGCCTGTTCGATGCAATACGCGACCTAACTGAGCTAACCTAAGTTAAGCTACACTATTAATACATATATGAGTTGTTGAAGCATATATGTGTACCAAGCATACATATCTCAACAACTCTTACGTGTATTCTGTATCGGAAAATTTCTAAACTATTTCAGTTCGAAAAGGGAAAAAGAAAGTAAACCCTTCCACTTTTTTGTGTAAGCGTGTATGCGTGCACGTGTGTGGAGGTGATATGTGTAGTGTTGTTGCAGTGATGTAAATTTGTGTCACTGTATCGCGCGAGCAGCGGACTCAAGGGCTCCCCGCCGAGGGAACGGACCTAGGCTTGAGCCGCTGCCGAGGGGGGCCTACTCTGGTGTGCGGGAGCGAAATTTACCCCCAGACCACGGCGGCGTGATCTGTGGTTACGCGGGCGTGGGCGTGAACACGCTCTGTTTTGAGAGACAGGCTGGTACTGATCGTTCGCTGACGTTATTTCCTTATCGGGAGGATCGGTAAAAATGTGACGCGGTCGTCTTTTATAACGCGGTACGTCCGGTACGGTTTTGTAGTTCGTGGCGGATACCACTAACGGGCTGGGATGATTCGCGGCTTTTTCAAAGTATCTGGTGGTGAGTGATTTTACATACGCCCAGATAGAAGGCATCTCCAGGTCCCTATGGAGATCCTCATTCCGGACGTATCGCGGAGCCCCGGTGGCTTTACGTAAAAAGCGGTTTTGAATACGCTGTAATGATAAGAAGTTAGTTTTGGACATATGCGCAAAAACGGGTGAGCTATATGTCATAATCGGACGAATACAAGTTTTGTAAAGTGTGAGCTTATGTCTTAAGGACATTTTGCTCTTGTGACAAACTAGCGGGTGTAACCGACCCAAGACCATAGCGGCCCTATTCCTGACTCTTTTCGTGTGTTGAGTAAACGTGAGGCGTCTATCCAACGTGACTCCTAGGTATTTAACCTGTTTGGCCCAGGGAATCACTGACCCGTATAGTTTAATAGGCGCGAGCCTGCGTTCGTATTTATTAGAGATCGGGTCGAAAAATATCGCGGCGCTTTTGTCGGGATTGACTTCTATACGCCATCGAGTAAACCAGGCACCGAGTGTGCCGACGGCTTTCTCGACGCGATTCCTGAGACCTACCAGATGCCATCCAGAGGCGTAGAGAACTGTATCGTCAGCATAGCAACCCACCTCCACCCCCGGGAGCTGAGGTAGGTCACTGACGAACAGATTGAAGAGCGTGGGTGCCAGAATGGACCCTTGGGGCACACCTGAGCGTATCGGGTGGGGCGAGGACATTTCACCTTCCACTCTATAGCGGAAGGACCTATCTGTGAGATAGTCGCGGATTATGCTAACTAACCTATCTGAGACACGAAATTGAATTAATTTGTGGACGAGCCCTGCATGCCAGACCTTGTCGAAGGCCTTCGCGACATCGAAGAAGACTGCTATTGTGCGTTTCGGGTTAGCATTGGTCGGATACGCGTTAGGATCCGGATCCTGATTAAACTTAGAAAAAACGTACTCCGTGAGGCGGTGCACTTGATTTGTACATGAATGTTCAGCTCGAAATCCGAACTGCTCAGGTGGCAACAGATCTAATTCTGATATGCAAGTCTGTAGGCGGTTCAGAAGGAGCCGCTCGTACAGTTTACCTAGCGTATCTAGCAGACTGATAGGGCGATAGCTAACGGGAAGCGTTGCTTTTTTGCCGGACTTGTGAATTCCTATCACTACGGCCTTCTTCCAGACGGCTGGAAAATGACCCTGGGACATGGCCGCATTGAAGATGCAGACCAATAGAGCTATGATACGATCAGGAAGGAGCTTGAGTACCTCGTTCCTGATCCCATCGGGACCTGGGGACTTCCTAAGCTTTAACCGCTTGATGGCATCCGAGACTTCACTAAACGTGACTGGGGTTAGGGTATCCGCCGGCGGAGACGCGAGTGCTTGCTCTACCGAGGTCTCGATCGATCCAATATGTGTAGGGTCAGTATTAGCTGTGTTCGGTGAACACTGTTTTTCGAGGCTCGCGGCGAGAGACTCCGCCTTATCTAAACTTTCGAACGCGGGAGGCATACCGGCGCCTCTATCGAGAGGGGGCATCGGAATAGTCACGTCTGACTTCATTCCTCTAGCTAGCTTCCAGTACGCCAGGTGGGACGGCCGGATGCTCTCCAGAAGCCTGTCCCATCTGTCGTTCCGGATTTCGGAAATACGGGCCTTAACTTGTTTACGTAGAAGACGTAGGCGATCGCGGTTCTCTGCGGACGGGTAAGTGTCGTGAGCCCGAGTCGCGGCGTTCTTTTCCGTGATCAACGCCTTCACGTCGTCCGGGAGTATAAAGCGGCGATCGTTCGCCGCTTGCACCTCTCTCGAGGTCTCCCTGACGGCGGTCTGAAGGTAGTCGACCAGGGAATCGATAGCCAGATCCGCGTCGGCTTTAGACACCAACACGTCCGGAATTCTGTCTAAAATATCTGTTGACGGGTTATCTCGGAGATACCGTTCGAGTTTCGCGTAATCGGCCACCCTCACCGACTGAGGAGTGGCGTCATCCGGACTACCTAGCTGCATTATTACCGGGCGATGGTCAGAGTCAAGTTCGTGTGCGACTCGTATGAGTTGCAACCGAAGCGTGACATTTTTTAAAATAGCTATATCTAATACTGTCGGCCGACAGTTGTCCTGATAGTGAGTGGGTTCCGGAGGGGCTATGACGTCAAACGCGAGGACGTCACCTAGTTTATCGAGTATCTTCCCGTTGCGAGAAGTAGTCGGACTGTTCCAGATGACGTTTCCGCTGTTGAGGTCCCCCGCTATGATGACGGAGTCGCCTAACTGAAGTAACGCCTGCAAATCGGTTTTGAGCAACTCTCTGTTCGGCGAGAGGTACGCGGATACTAACACTACGGATGGATGACCGGTCATCCCTAATCTGCATACTGACACTTCCATATTGGATAGAACGGGCGGATCCATCGGGATACAGTAGAGCGATCGTTTATAATAAATCAATGTGCCACCCCCGCGGGTGACTCGGTCATTTCGAACTATATTATAATTCGCGATCGCGGGATTTTTCATTATCGGTTTTAATAGCGTTTCCTGGACGAGGAGAACGTCTATCTGATTGTCGCGTAAAAAGTCAGCTACTAGATCGCGCTGTGCCCTAAGACTTCTCGCGTTAAAAAACGAAAGTGATAGACCGCGCGGTTTTATTCTGTTTAATGCCGCGAATTTTATTTAAATGTTAAATCAATCGCGGATCGAGAGAGGCGCTGTAACGTTTTAGCGATGCCTCTGTACTGAGCTAGCACGTCGAGCCGGCCCAACCCTGTCGCGGCCTTGATGGCCACGCGGAATGCTAAGACCTCTTCGAGGTCGTGCTCCCGGAGCAACTGGTAGACCCAGTCGATCTCGGAGAGGTCCGCAGAGTGAGCGGGAGAGGCGCGCGCCGGCGGCGCCTGTGGTGGGCGAGCCTGAGGCATAGGAGCCTCCGGCCGGGGTCGGGGGGCCCAGGGGGCCAGAGGGGCCCTCCCGGGTTGCGGCGCGCGCGGCACAGAAGGTGCCGCGCGCGTAGTGGGCGCGGGCGCTACCGGGGCGCGAGAGGCGCCCGGCAGGCCGGGGAAGGCATCCACGGACATGAGAGGTGGAGGCGGAGGGCGGGCGGCGGCCGCAGGTGCCCTGGACACCTGCCGCGCCTGACGAGGGCGCTGTGTGCGCGGTGCGCGGGGACAGCCGCGATAGTTCGCGGGATGACCCGCGTTACCGCACAGAACACAGCTGGGGGGTTCCGGAGTGCCGGCTGAGCGCCCGCACTCCTTGGTCGAGTGGTCTCCCAGGCACTTGACGCACCTGGGGCGGAGATGACAATTACGGGCAGAGTGTCCGTAAGTCTGGCAGTTGTGACACTGCGACGGGGTGTTTGTCTTTCGCGGGGGCTCCACGGTGATGCCGCTGAGTCCGCAGACGGAGGTGAGGCTAAAAATGGCCTTCCCCTCTACCGTACGGTCGAGGAGAACCAAGACCATATTGTAGGGGGCGCGTGTGCGTGGGTGGTACATCCGGTGTACCTCGCGTACGGGGAAGTCACCCTCCTTAAGGGAGGCGGTGACGTCATCAACCGAAATCTCGGCTGGGACGCGGCGGAGTACTACTCGGAGGAGGCGTTCCTCCTCGAGAGCGTACGTAAAATACGCTAACTTAGATTCCCGAAGGAATCTAGTTAGATCGCGAAAGTTTTGTACAGAAGGTACCTTAACTTGAATGCCCGCCGGAGTATTAAGGGCGGACGTGTATGCAATCTTAAGATTATTAAGTCTCGTGGAGATCGACGTCCACTGAGACTTGTCCTGTATAGTAACAGGAGGCGGTGGGCGTGGCTTCTTTGCTTGGGGCTCTACGGAACCCGAAGCGTCGCTCTGAGGGAGCGAGAGAGAGACAGGGTTGGCTCTGCTCGCACACGGTCTTGCGACCGCCGGTATAGCCTTATTTGGCACCCGAGCGCCATCTATCTGGTCATTCGTCCGAACTATTTTGTCTTTGCGACGTCCGGAACCCGAGTCGGAACCGGAGTCAGGTGAGCGCGCGCCGCGAGTGCGTTTAATATGGGTGACGGTCTTAAAACCGTCGTTTTCGTGCGCGGAAGGCGCAGAGGCCGCGGATGACGCGGGGAACGCGATCGACGCGGTTTCTTCGGTCGGCACGGCGGGCGCCGCCTCATCCAGCTCCATATCGGAGCCGGCCTCCGAGCTGGAGCTCGACGCGGGAGCAGGTGCTCGATCCGCCGGATTCAGCGGCGAATCCGGCGAATCCACGGACGACTCCGAGTCGGACTCGAGAGCCGCGAACGAATTGGCGGTTGCCACGCGGGGCACATATTTAGCTCGCGCGAATGCCTTAATCGACTCGGACATGTCCACGTTTGGACCTTGTGCTGCCAGGTACTCGGTGAACCGGTGAAGAATAATCTCTAACTCGGCCATCGCGGGGCCTGAGGGGGCAGGGGGGACGCGAAACAACCTCCCTGCCTGAGGGGCAGGGGGGCACGCCTTAACGGAAACTACGGGACTATCCCGAGTCCGGACCAAGAGAGCTGTGGGCGAAGTGCAATGCCTCACAGTAAGAACCTAACTTGCCTAGGGGGAAGCCCTAACAAGCCCGAGGCCGAGAACGCAGACCGGTAAACCGGGCTACGCCCAAACAGACACTCGGGGATGGAATGAGGGGATCAGGAGGGTGGGAGGGCGACACCTGGACTTGACTAGGCGTCCTCGCCAAGGCCAAGCTACCCAGGCCCGTCTACCTTTGCCGTAGACCACGGGGCCTCCGGCGAGCGGGCAGGACGCTCCACACGCTTCGTTGAAACACCGTCAGGTATCCACGCGTGGCCAGACGACTGGTCTTGTATCGTCGACCGGTTCGCACCGAAAAGTGCGGTTTGCTGCGCCCTGAATGGGACGCCTACGATTGAATTGTGTTACGTAATTAGAAGCGGACTGAAACGCACGGCGCTCTCAAGAACGTAACAGCGAAATTAATATCGACGCGAAGCGAAGCACGACGCACGATATAACACTCGAAATAACACTCGAACACTATCACACTCGCGACAGAGACGGATCGATGCGCAAGAGCGAGATAAAAAAATATCTTGAGAGCGACAACGGACGCGTGCACTTCGAACGACTGTCCGATCGGAACTCCCGTGAGCTTCTGTTTTCAAATTACATCTTAATATATATATTTCTTGTGTGCGTGTGTATGTGACTGAACTCCTCCTAAACGACTGGACCGATTTTGATGAAATTTTGTGTGCGTGTTCGAGTGGATCCGAGAATGGTTTAGATTCACAATTGGACCCGGTAGGTGGCGCTGCGGTCGACTTTTAGGATTTTTTTGTTTTCAAGGCAGGACAACGTCCGCCCGGTCCGCTAGTATAATAATAAAAACAAGGAAGACGTACTTCGCTAAAGGCGCAAGTTATGTACTTTTCGATTTTTCTTCGACTTGTTTCTGAAGGCGGTAGAGCCACGCTGTAGCTATTACTAGTTTCAGCATGAATGGGTCGGCTCCCCCGGGGTAGTACCACCCTCTCACAGAACACCAATGTGAAGTAACAGTGCTTGCATTGTTGCGTTTCGTCCGGTCGGTGAGAGCGCCGGAGGCCCACCTCCTTTCCCCCTTCCCCTTTCCCTACCCCTCCCCGATACACAGGCTGGCAACGCACTTGCGAATTCCCTTAACATCAGGTGACCCACATGTTCGTTTGCCTCAATTTGACATTAAAAAAATGTGTATACATTTATGTTGTTATTATTATTTATACATTCTCAACTGCCATTTCGAGGTAAAGTAAACAGACCAAATGTAAATCGAGTAACGAGCAAAAATGCTACATCTTTGTAATAGTTACATTGAAGTAACAAAGCGGTATGATCCTCGTTTACCTTGACGTATGCTTTTTAACAACTATAAATTCTCTTTTATAAGGTTACACAATTATTCTCTATAATGTATTTTATAGTTAGTGTATTCTAGTACATTTTACGCCTATGTACAATAACGGTAATGATTTTTTTGAGATTTCGAATTTGTTCCACAGTTATCAAAGATATATAAATTGTATGACTTATACTCAAACTAATATCAATACATATTATTAGAGTTAGTAATGGATTGTGTACGTGAGGTGTAATTTTTAATTCGTATTTCCATTTTTCTTCCCTCTACTATACTGTGACCTACTTATTTACGAACCGGCCCCTCTAATTTCATATTTCGCACAAGCAATGCGATTACAGAAATGGATGAATGTCAGTGAAAATGGCAAATTAAAATTATGTATCACCGCCTACAACGTTATTAAAAATTTGCAATTCAGTGATATTATAAGTAAAAAGGCGTGCAATTTTTATAACATAATTATTCTTAAAAAGGTAGCCACATTACGTATAGAGAAGTAACGTTATCGTTGTTTTGTTAAGTCTTGTTTATGAATAGACGTGACCTGAATTTATTATTTTGGAGCGACTATCAATAATTTCTGCTATCGCTTTATTCTTGTCTACTATGTAATTAGGGAAGCAGATCAGGTTGGATTAGACGGAGAAAAAATCTAAATACTATAGGTATATGATCAAATTCCGGTAAAATAATAATCTCTAAATGAAACTAGTTTTTTTTTTAGTTATTAAATAAGGACTTTACTGTATATTGATTTAATTAAACATTCTCAGATATGAAAATTCGCTTACAAATTGTTGCCTCCATCCCAATTTGTGAATTTAATCAAGGAACGTTGCTCCACGTCATTATATTTAAATTATTCCTATTATTTTTAATTACCCTAGAAACCGAATTGTAAATGAAAGAGGGACTGGTGTGAATTTTGATAGAATCATTTTCTTTCATTTGTTTAACAGAAGCAGTTCTCTTATAAACTTGGAGGGACTAAAATAAGTAGTACAGTATATGAAGCATTTAATAGTATCCGTAATCCCAGTGGGACCCAAGGTTGAGTGACGTAATAATAATGAATGGTTATTGTCACGAGATAAAATTCTTAAGAATTATTTTTTTTACATGTCGTAACTATGACCGTGGTGACAACACAGCGTATCAGAATATACACGGGCTCGGTTCAAAGACATCTGATCACACAAAATCGCGTGACTCGGTGCTCTAACGTGGGAGATATCAGCAACTTAATGCTCGGTCTAATTTGTAAGCGTTCGATGTCGTTTTATTTCTCTATTTGTTTGTTTTATTTTTCTTTAATTAACCAAATTACTATATGTTAAACAATTACAACCAATTTCTTGGGTATATACTAAAGTTTAGAAATAAATAAAGTGAAAGTGGACCGTATTTATGTTGCCGCTAAAATGTTAGACATCAGTTATTCTACAAATTATCTAGGTATTGTTTACCCGGGTGATCCGTTAAAGTGCTAATATTAATTTCACACTGCAATTTTGCAGGTAGTAGAGCCACGCTGAAGCTATTACCGGTTTCAGCATGAATGGGTCGGCTCGCCCGGGATAGTACCACCCTCTCACAGAAAACCGACGTGAAGTAACAGTGCTTGCATTGTTGCGTTTCGTTCGGTCAGTGAGAATGCCGGAGGCCCACTTCCCCAACCTTCTCCGCTCCTCTCCCCCTCCCCTCTCCCTTCCTCCCAGACACAGGCTGGCAACGCACTTGCGACTCCCCTGGTGTTGCTAGTATCTATGGACGGCGGTGATCACTTAACATCAGGTAACCCGCCTGTTCGTTTACCTCCTATGATATATAAAAAAAAATGTAGTTTTGATATTGCTTGTAAGGTCTGAACTCTATAAAAAATAATCGCAAGATAGCCTCCTTATCTTACAGTCAGCGCTAATTTAGAGTCTTCAGTGTAGTGATTTTTCCGTGTGCGATAAATTCAAATAATGACATTATAAAATACGAGCATTGTTTGAGGAGTTGTATGTACTCGCAAACTAATATTTCAAAATGCTATTTGCTCTTATCATTTGTACCAAAACCAATGCGACCGTGATGCACGCTCATTAAATACAGAAGGGGCAATCCGGCATCCGATGTGGGCAATTTCGGGCGTTCGACTAATCCAGGTTCATCGTTTTGTAGGAATAGAGTCATCGATATTGTTTGTTTTATTGTTTATCAGGAATAAGAGTAATTTCATTTATATGACTATATTGGTATTAGAAGCCATTAAATTTAATACTTTCTAAACCGAGATGTTGTACAAACATAATTCATAGACTTCAACTTACTACGTAAGATTGCGGAATCGAATCCTAATTACCTTATTGTCATATTAAGAGAGTTTGTATATTGAAATAATATTTACATAAGCATAAAGTAAAAAGGTAGAACGTAAATATCTTAGAAGCCACAATTGTTATATTGATTAAAATTAAAAATGTCATTAAAAATCCCCATATGACAATTTTTTACTAATCGCACGTTTTTATCTCATTTTTATTACCATATTAAATAATTAAACACATATTAATGACTCATTATATATATGTTAATATAGATAGACAATTGATCACAAATGATGCGACATTAAAATCATTTCTTTTTTATACTACGACGTTAGCAAACAAGCATGCGGTCCGCCTGATGTAAAGTGATCACCGCAGCCTATGGACGCTTGTAGCATCAAAAATGTTACATACGCGTTGCCAACCATTAAATAACCTATTTATTTCCCCCTTGAAGCATTCCATACTGTAGTCCTCAGGAAAAACTTCAGCAGGAAGTTCATTCCACAATCGGAATCGGGCCCTCTGAACCGGACCGTCCGAGACCATTTCGGTTCCAATGTGTGGGGATGAATTCGTTGCCGATGACGAGCAGTGCGATGGTGGAATGCAGCTACAGACATAATGGTTAAACAATTCCTCGGAACACAACCCATTATACAAACGGTAGAACACACATAAAGAGGCGATGTCTCTCCTTATACTTAGTGGTTCGATACCCTTTGTGAGCTTAGGATCGCCAATAATTCTCATAGCTCGTCCTTGCGTCGAGGCAAATGGTCCAAGCTGGTATCCAGGTGCTCCCGCCCAGAGATGGCAACAGTACTCCATATGGGTTTGAACTTGCGTTTTGTACAACAACAATGTTTGCCCAGCGAAGAAGAACCGTATCGCCTTATTCAGAATACCGAGTTTATATTGTTTCTATGTCTGGATTTAACACAAAAAAGTTTGTACTATTTTTTATTACATTCGGTACACGAAAAACTTCTGTAATTCCTTCATTAATTAAGCGAGCAGTAAAAACAATTTCAAGAAATCACTTTTTGCTTATTTTCATGCCCTTTTTATTATGTTTGTGTGACTTTTATAGAAATTTATAGGTTATTAAAATTATCAATAATGCTTGTGGATATAAGACAATTTTAGATATAAAAACATTGATTAATTTGAAATATCGTTAAATCGTTTAAAATTAATAGATGCTATAACTTTAAATTAATTACTATAGAAATCATAAATAACGTGTCGAAGATAACCACGTGCGGACCCCCGGGCACAGCTAATTGAATATAGTTTCATAATGAATACAGATCGAAAGCATGCTCGTAATAGAGTGATACAAACTAACGAGTGTTTGTCTTTGATACAACTGAAATTACAATCACGTCATCAATTTGAACTATTGATTTCGTAACATGTTATTCAATTGTACAAGACGTACTATAGGAATTCTACTGGCATAAATTCTTGGCTGCCGATGCCACAACGTACGCTATGTATAGACACTGTCTGACGATGTTTTGTCTGGCTCATGAGACTTTAGGAAGTGTAAAGCAAGTAGGATTAGTTTCAATTATTTCTCACTAACTATGTTTTGTGACTTTGCTTATTATTTTCTTAGCGTTGTTAGGTATGTTCCAGAGGAAAATTACGCCTGTATTTCTTCTGTTTCTAGGCTATCCATATGGTAAATTTTATTACAATAGGTGTAGTCATGAAAATGAACTAAAGAATTCTATAATTTATAAAGTAAAACTTTACCGGAAATTACTTAGCTTAATCCAACTAGGGATAGGTATATTATAATTCTGCGTACTTAGTAAAAAGATGTAGTTACGTACATCGAACAGAAAATCTGGAGGAACATAGGTACCTAATCAATCGGTATTTTATGTACTTATATAAAATAATTCTTTTTTAAAATTCGATCTTAGATATGTCACGGATTCACGACAATATTATACATGTTAATTAAAAAATTCTTGGCTGGGTAACTGTTAACAAAAAAAAAAAAAATAGAACAGTAACGAGGTAATAAAATAGTTAAAAAATTAGATTTTTTCCTTCAGACATTCATCCAGGTTGCCCACGTAAGTTTTCATTGTTTTAACTAGTGGCAATTTGAAGAACAATAAATTGTTACCAAACCGCGTGAATTGTAAACCAGTCTGCAATGCGAACGGAATAACACATTTCGAATGTTAAAACAAACGAGCGACTAACAATCGTCAGAAATAACTGCTGATTGAATAGAAAATTTATGTATTTGCGTGCAGTAAGAAAAGTAGATGTCGGTAAAGGTTTTTATCTTATTTTTATTTAGGGACTTTTGCCACAAATTTGTCACATTTACAGCTTACAATCATAAACTATAATTATCATATACGGGTAAACTTTAAACATATACTGTTTACTAACAAAAAGTTTTATACAATTTAAAAGAGGGCATGGAGTGCGTGAGGTTCTGGATAGAGCTTCTTTAGAATAGTATATATCCGCCGTACCCCATTCTTTTCCAAAAATTTAAGTAACCCAAGTTATTCCATATAACGTCAGCTATGTGCCACACAAAGTCGTGTCAAAATGGGTCCAACTGTTTCGGAGATTAACAGAAACAAACAGAGAGAGACAAAAATTATAAAAATTAGTTTCGTTTTGAAGGAAATCTGCGAGAAGAAGAAAACATTTAGTTTTTTTAGGCAATCATGGTTATTACATTTTTTATGGCAAATATTATCTTTCCTAATATAAAAATAATTTACAAAAACAGATGAATAAATTTATAATAATTATAACAATTAATGAGTAATTTGCTCAAAAACGTGATGTTACTAAATGTTAACATATTATGGGGCGGTAGAAACCGTATAACCTTTTGCGAGCACTCTACTGTACGTTCAGAATCTGAATTCCAGATACAAGCCGGCATGACTATGAATACCGGTGATGAATCAAGGGGCCCTGGCAGGACCAAAGTTCCTTACGCTTTTCTTCAATACCGAAGGCAATTCAATATAGAGATCTACATGTTTATATCTACATATTTTAGTCACGTGAAAAAAAGCTTCACGTCCAGAATCTTTACTTAATTTAATACAGTGCTACAGTAAACACAATCGTCAGCGCACGATACTAGTTGCTAGAATTACGAATATTAGCACGCAATACATTAGACAGAGAGAAATTCGCATAGAGCGAAAGAGATAGAAGACCATAACGCTTTTTTCTTAAGTGACGATGCCTGTCATTCAACTCCTACCGCAAGCCGCGTTAACGAACTTCGTTCCAGAATTGGAATTATGAATAAAAAACATTTTTTTTAATCTTTTGCAAGTGTTTATCATGTAATGAAATTATAACGAAATAATTACATATATTCGTAAATAATTACACAAATCAACAGTTGGTCGAACAATACTCAGGAGCATATTCAGGTATCTATGTCATGTCTAATTCTATAAGAGACATAGCAAACAAAGTCCAGATAGATAAACGAGCGGCACGAAAGAATGCTAACCTGACCTATAGATTTGGAGAGACGCCAGACGTCATTCTTGATCGATAGCTTTACGTGTAAAAGCAAATGATTCGATATAATTAATTATTCATCTCACTAAAGGTCATCATAAGCAAAATAAATAACGTGCTGATGAACATTTCATTAGGTTAATAAATTAATCCATAAATGAAATTTCCTACAACTACTTATAAAACTGCTAACGTATAACTAGTAATCGACTGCGATTTCGTCTGCATTAAAACCTACATTACTATTAGGTATGAAGAAGAGAGTTGATTTTTTGACTATAATAAATAAAGCTCCATTATCAGAGAGTAAAACTGGCTTTTGTTTTTAAAATCTACATCATGGCGAGCGAAGTCGCGAACAAAATTAAGTACATTATAAAACGTTATAGCTACATAGTGGCGATTCATCTCAAAATATATCGCAAAAAAATCTGGTCAAAATATAGCCCGATTAATTAAAATATTATACGATATTAATGTAATGTATGTACGTACACAACCCCTACTGGTTAATCGCTAGCAATATTTTTATAGGGTAATCATTAGTTGATTTGCGTTCTAAATCAATAAAAAATAGGTGCTTAATTTTTGACCTAATTATCTCGTGAAACGCAAAACTGATATACACTCAACATCAGGTGATTTACGCAAAAACGAACCCGTGTAATAAATGAATCACGCCCTGTCGCGTACTCCGGGCCGCGTTCCGCACATCGACTCGCTCCCCGCTTCCCTTTGTTCGTCCATGTGGCATTCCCACGATAAGCAGTTACGTAATGATTAACCTTGATAAGTGCCCCTTTAAAATTGTTCATTGAACCAAGGCGTGATGTTTTTACGTTTAAAAGTATCGTTCTCATACTTTTAAAAGTTTTAGAACAAACTTTAACTAAGGTTCTTTTTGTTGTTTATTAGTATTTGTTTTCAGATTATTATTTTATATGTTAAATGTGACCATGAACTACTACAGGACTGAAGGGTGTCAGTCACTCTTTAAACATTCACATAGTATAATAAATCAAATGAATTGAAAATTAACAAATCAAAATGCATTGAGACACACTTAAAAAGCCTGTGTTGTTTGTTAGTATTAAAACCACGTTCTGTTTTACAATGTCGGACGTTTTATACTCAGCTATAAAAGTCATTTATTGACACTTCCTGATAGTTCAACGAATTAATCTGTTATATCAGTTGGGCTTATCCTAATGTCTTTAATCAAAATCTTAAAATATGTGTTGTATTGTGGTAGTAAGCGACCGCAACAGGCTAGGCATAACACTTGTTAGTACGCTTAGATTATATTTATTCAGTAACCAATATGGTAGAGACCTGCGCATCTTTGTATCGTTCCTTACCGTTAGACATAGTAATGTCATTTTGACTTCGATAAATAAAATAAAAGAAATGACAATTTCTTATTAAGTAAATACAATAAAGTTACTGATCGTATCTAAATTAGTAAATACCCATGAGTTCCGAATATGGAGTACAACATGCCCTGAGATCTCGGGAACATTCCGTTTCAAAGAAATCGTCCAATTAAAATGAACTGAATAGCAAAAATCTATGTTTGTGAAATGGGTAGGAATTCTGTAGCCGTGACGAAGAAGGCGCATATATCAAAAACACGAATTAGATAAAAATCGAAAACTCTGTAGTCTGCACATTTAGCGATGTACATCTAACTCGTTTTTTTATTGGGCGTAATTTGAGAACAGAAGGTAATAGGTGAACAAGAAAATACTATTTGATGCGGCTTTTTTACTGATTCTCAAAACATATAAAAATCAATATTGTAAAGAACGACATGTGCGTTCCCCTTTCTTTGGATAGCAGAATTACCTTCAGTGGTTTTAATTCTTGGTACGATGCAATAAAAAGCCTGTTATACCAAGGGCGAATTTTTATAGCAGAATGGTCTCTTATGTTGTTAATCTTGGAACAAAATGACAAGCAAAACAATTGATTTACACGTCCATTAAATCAAAGTGCCTAGGGTTTGATCGACATCATTATGAACGCTTCAAAAGATTTTTTAAACTATAAAATGTAATTTTTAAAAGATTACACAGAACTTCGTAGTTATGTCGTGTTTCCCAGTTTAATTGACATATTATGCTGAAAATTAAAGTATATGACTGAATTAAGAACACCATGCACAAAGTCACAGTGACTCAATTTGGTTTGTTGCGTTCAGGGCGTAAATAGCGTTCCTGCGAAATGATTTCCTAACCGCATGACAGAGGCATTTCGTTGTGGATTGATTATCTCTCGGCGGTCGCTGTTTTTTTTTTCGTATTGCACTATGCTTACATAGTGCACCACTTAGTCGTACTTTTATTAAGAAAAAGACTATGGTAGCTTTCGATGAAGGATAACCTCGTGGTGAAACAACAGCAAGGTGACAGGGTTTAATTCTAAGCCAGCTTGGTTAACTACCACCCTCCAGTTGAAAAACTGACGCTAAGTATCTATAGGTGTATTCTGGTAGCTGTACTTGAGAGTCAGTTCTTGTCTAGGCTTAGTGTGGTCGCAATCTTAGACCACATTGTCTTTTAACATCAAGTGCGATTATGGTCTAACAATCTGTAAAGTATAAAAAAATGTATATATACTTACTATTCCTATCTTTTAAACGTACAACATATTTTTAAAATTACCACGAAGCTATTAAACGCGGAAGGATCTTATTCCATTTTCAATCATATTTTATGTCTCCGAGCGTTCGGGTTTTAAAATTGGGCCTAAAAACATGATACAGTTTATTGGCTACAAAAGGTTTTATGGGCCCAAAAAGTAAAAAAAGAGAAACACAATGTGTGCCGTATATCGTGTGGTTCTGGGTCCACGATCAGAAGAAGGTCAACCGAGGCGTCAAGTAAAATTAGATGGTATAAGTTATAAGCGATCGAAAGTACTATAGACAATAATCAATACTGAATACTAACACAAAAAAATAAATAATAAGTGTTCAATTTTTTTTTTTGGTAGTTTGAACCTTCTAATCTTTGAAAGTATACATTTTTAGGCTAAAACGAATATTGCATTTCATAAAGTACTAGTTTTTGTCCGCGGCTTCACTCGCGTTATTGTAGGTATTGAAAATAAAATACTGCCTATTGCTGTAAGTGCTGTAACGTAGTTTTCTACAAGAGAAAGATTATTTTTTAATTGGTGAGGTTACTTTCTGAACATTACTGAAAATGACAATATTGTGAATTATATGAACAACAACGACGGTTACAATTCGTGATTTGTTTAAACCAACCTAACAGCACTGAGAGTAATGTAAAGATTTAAGAAATAAACGCAAATGAGAGCTGATAAATTGTATAAGTGTATATACACGAGAACTATTACTATAACAAGAACTTCAAAATAAAGGATAATATGAAAAGTTCGACATAATGTTTACCATATGTTAAAATTTATTGAACTACACGCATTATCTTTCACAAGTTCTCAAATAAAGAGTAGAGAAATGGTATCGTGTGATTCTTCTGTTGTTCGATTGTAATAAGAGCAATATTTATATAATTAAAAATAATATTTTGTTAGAAAAACGTTGAAAATAAATGAGATCAACTGATATTCTTGTAAGACGATTTCTTCTCGCTTAGACCAAACGAAGTGCATTTTACGAGTTACGACTGCGCCCTCCATTTAAGGAACAATGAGATATTAAAGAAAAATCATTATCGTGAACCTCTGCGGATTACTGTCGGCCTCGGTCGACGTAAAAAAGTTTTTCGGTCAATTTATCGATTTACTACGTGAAGTCGCTCCATTCTCACTTTCCTTACTACGTTATTGCTTTCTATTATATTAACGGTTAATGAGCTCTTTTATGTTCCACCCTTTTTGGTGTAGAATGAATTAATGTAACTAAAACAAAATTTGTAGTATAATTATACTAAATTATGTTAAAATTAAGATTTGTATTGTAAGATTGTAGGTGGTAGAGTCACGCTGAAGCTATTACTGATTTCAGCAGGAATGGGTCGGCTCGCCCGAGGTAGTACCACCTTCTCACAGTAAAACCGACGTGAAGAAACAGTGTTCGCATTGTTGTTTCGTTAGGTCAGTAAGAGCGCCGGAGGCCCACCTCCCCTTTCCCCCTCCCCCAAATTCAGGCTGGCAAGGCACTTGCGATTCCCCTGATACCTATTGCTCCTGTCTGTAGACGGCAGTGATCACTTACCATCAGGTGACCAGCCTGTTGGCTTGCCTCCTATGATATAAAAAAAAATGTAATAATTTTATTTGCTATTTTATAAACTTCGTTCAGTTCTATTAGTGTATTTATAATAAGATCATTTATTAAGAATAATTTATACATTACGCCGTGCGATTGAAAGTATCGTCTGTTTCGTCACAAAGCCAGTAATGAAACGGAAATCGCCGTCAAGCAAAAGGCTATTATAGTCTTTTATTATGAAACCAAAAATTAGTTTAGAGTTTCGAGGTTTGCCGAGCAAAGAGTTAAGTTCAACAAAACATTTACAACCAGAGCTTTTACGATTCCCCTAGTGTATATGTTGTGAGTAAAATTGTGGTGACCACCGTGATCGTTTTTATGATGGGATTTTAAAGGGCTATTAGAAGTTTTCAAATAAAAATACATACGTACATGACGATTTTCATCACGTTTGATATCATGGTGATTGGTCAGACGGTATTGTTAAATAAATCTATTAATGTCAGATATATATGTATACTGACATCCATTATTTTTACAGATTAAAAAAGTAAAGTCATACAAAAACAAATTCTCCATTCATAACACTACTACAATATTACATAGTATAATATATTACATAATATAAAACAAAGTCCTCTGCCGCGTCCGTCTGTCTGTCTGTTCGCGATAAACTCAAAAACTACTCAACGGATTTTAATGCGGTTTTCACCAGTGGATAAAGTGATTCGTGAAGAAGGTTTTGGTATATAATTTGTCAAGGATTTTTTTATAATGAGGGCGTGACCACGTCTGCCGGGCCCGCTAATTACAGATAATAAGTTCAAATGTTTACAGTCACTATGATTAGTTTTTTTGTCTGCTTTTTATCCAAATTTATAAGCATGCACATCGATGCCTAAAAAAAGGCATAATACAAACATACACGAGTTTACTAACTTAAAATATACAATATTAGGAATAAATTACAGTATATTAGATTTAATTATTAAAAATAGAAAAAAATTACAGCCCAGACTTTAAAATAATTCAGATAGAAGTGTGCTGCAATATGCCGTGTTAAAGCAAAACTTTGATCGCAGCGTATTGATTTAGTTCAGAACCGGACCAGTTTTGCGGACAATAAAAAACAACTTTTTTTAAAACGAACGCTTCGAAAGTTTCGTAACATGTGTACAGACAGAAAACAACGAAACAAACCCGAGCCCATCACAAAAGGAAACAAAAATACTTTCCCCGTAAAATAAATAATATAGCTAGTATGTATAAAACATATAGGTATAGCATACGAAATCTCGACGTCGACTTGCGAATAAAATAAAATGTAAAAGACTAAAATTCGCCGTTCGGAGACGACGAAAGCCGAAAAAAGGTAACAATGCTAAGCTGTGACGGCGAAAGAATTAAAATAAAGCGAACTGGAATGCTTCAACCTTTACAAAGGGAAGCCGAGAAATGTTTCTGGGAAACGCGCTTGTTTTGTAGAGAAAGCTACGCGACGTATTGATTTTTAGAAACAATATATAAATTTAGAAGAAAAATCTCGTGTGTTAGGTACTTAAATATTGTTTAATACAAAGAATGCCACGGACAGGGTTTCTCTCTTTCAGAAGTTGTTATTAAAATAACATCAAATCAGCGGGTTTTCAGTGCTCGAAATTCAAGTGTAATTTTTAATTTTTGTAAGTTTGAACGTTACTGGAACTCTTTTGTCAAAGAGTAATTAATAAACCTCGTAAAGTAAATACATATTTTAAATCTCTACCCAGAAGGACTGTTAGGCCACAGAACTAATATATGTTTAACTTTTTACTCAGTAATGTCAGTATGAACGTAAACAAGGAATGTCTAATTTTATTTAATGTAATAATGTATTTGTAACATAGATTTTATCCTTCGACACTCTTCCACCATATGAATTTTAAACTTTGCCAAATTTCACACCTCTGTGCGTGCATGTGCTTAATAAGGGGTACGAAGCATAATACACTAGCGTGACCGGCGGACGTTGTACCACCCTGATAATAAAAAAAACCTTGACAAATCATATACCTAAACCTTCCTCGTCAATCACTTTATCTACTGGTGAACACCGCATGTTCCGTTCAGTAGTTTTTGAGATTATCGTGAATAGACAAATAGACAGGCAGACGTGGCAGAGGACTGTATTTTATAATATGTAATTATGTTTTATATAGTTACAAAATTCTCAAGAGAATCTCGAAGAGGTCTTTTATTTGTATTTGACTACAAAGTCATGAGAATATTATTGCATGCGTATCTAAAAGTTTTGCAAATAAGAAAATGCGGAATTTTTTCCCCTTATCGAATTATATTATGGTAGATAGGTAGATATAATCGTTTGGCAGTCACGCCTCACCTGGCTCTAACGACCCTAGACTCGTTTCACGGTTGTTTACTTCAACAGTTTGTGGGTAACTTTGTAAGCGGAGGAGTATCTGTGTAACAAACTTACTTCGGCTATGAACATTTTAATTTATTGATGTGCTGTATTATTATTCCATATGTAATCATATTAAATTATTGAACTCTGAGATATAATACGTATAAAACATAGTAAATATTAATTACTTTATTGAAAATTATCAATATTAGGTATATATAACTAATAACTTTTTACTCACGATACAAGCATTAATTTTGTATTTATTTCATAAATATATATCGGAGTATACAATTAAAAGCTAATTAAATTAGCACACACACAAATTATTCCATATGAACAACCGTTTGCTTAATTAATTTGGTGATTATGCTAACAATATAATATACCATACCTTAAAAAACAGTTCATTAGTCACATTTCACTTCAAAGGTGGTAGGGGCGGACACACCCAACGTTATCACGCGCATACATATTTACGAACCGTCGATGTAATTTTCTCGACATGATAAAAAATGTAAATTGTACTCGAGAACCGACTAATTGGCAGGGGACAAATTAATTGAATTATGAACGAGAGCTATGAGTATCGCAGGATAACGACGCTCGTTCGTTCGCTGCCGATAATAATTCGTTTTTTTAAATATTAAAGCAGATCTTTAATTTGTAAGGATAATAAAAAGTCTACCTTGTACAATCATATTATAAAAAACTTTCAGTCTTATTTTACTACTAGTTGTACCCGCGACTCCGCTCGCGTGAAACCTAATGCAAAAAACAGTGACTAATAAAATCATCTGAATGTATTAAGACAAATTACTTATCTACGTTTCTCTCGTACATAAGTCGCGTCGTCATTAAAATTACAATAACCTTTGGTAAAGTGAACCGATTTAATGAAACCAACATTTTTCTTTTCCACGAAAATCTAAATATTATTTTGTTGCGCGACCGAAAATTACTATTAAATAAAAAAGATCAATAGTTTTTCGTTATCATTTATTAACTTGTTTTCAATAAAACTTTAGGGCGAAACATTTCAAATAGTTATTTAAAATGGATATGTTTCAAATTAACATTTAATAATAAGATAATGTATACATTTAAATAAGTTGGTATTAACATTTATTTTAAAAACGTATCATCACGTGAAGGGAATCAAAATTCCATCCTTTTTCTTTGCCATATACACGATATTTTGTAATTAACTTTATTGTATTTAATCGATCGTAAAAATCCCTTAACGGCATTCGATTCAATTCTAATTGCGACAATATACAAACCGAAATGTAATCGATTTTCAAAGGGTTGCCGCTCTCATCGCCGATAAAACTTTTTACCGACACTAAATATTCCGTGACTCACACAGTCAAAGAGAAAGATGACAATGATTGCGATGCAATGCGAGGTCTCATGTCGTTTCTTGGAAGTAGATGTGGTAGGACTGAGGGTTGAATATTAGCTAAGGGTTCCGTCATTTAGAGGGACCCAAAAAATAAATCTGTAGTCGAATCTTCAGATGATTGCCGAAGTCAAAGATTATTAAGTTATTCAGTTATGTTAATTATTTGAAGACTACACTCCTCAACATAATAATTGAATTAAATAATAAAAGTATGTTTTATAATATATCATGTTTTGGAAGTTGTTAACTCAATTTAATAAAGAGCTATACTATAATGGTGCACAACAAAGACCGTGTCTCGTTTTCGCTTTTGTTTCTTAAAGTTTGAGACTTTGAACATATTTTGAGTAAATCATATTAGTAATGTGTACTAATAAATTCGAAGATGTTTGAGGCGTGAAACTTTCTTCTTTCTTATGTTTATATTTAGTTCGTGTAGTTACTTAATATTTTTGACAAAAATTATACCAAAAATTAAATAAGTTGACACTTAAATTGCACAAAATTATTATATAACAAAGTCTACTTTGAAACATTATACGATGCCTGCGACATATTGGCGGCTCTAGTTAAGTAAGTCAAGGAATTCCAAAAATCTCCAGAAATCATTTTCTCGTATGAATTGTAGATTTTGTTATTTATAGCTTTCCTTTTAATATTGAGTACTAAATCATGTTAATTAATACAAATGTATTATAGTATCATTGTCTTATCTGCTACTAGCGGGCCCGGCGGACGTTGTCCCATCAGTATAATAAAAAAAACATTGACAAATTATATACCTAAACCTCATGAATCACTTTATCTATTGGCGAAAACCGCATGATGTTTTCTAATATGTAGTGATAAATTAAGATCTGATACTTAGACGACATATTACATATAATGTAATTAGAAATTACTTCTGAAATGCGAGGAATTAAATGTCAAGTGATAAAAACCGTAATTGGTACAGTTTTTCTTTATTATCCTATAACAGCCTATGTAGGTGGTAGAGCCACGCTGAAGCTATTACTGGTTTCAGCATGAATGGGTGGGCTCGTCCGGGGTAGTACCACCCTCTCACAGAAAACCGACGTGAAGTAAAAGTGCTTGCATTGTTGCGTTTCGTTCGGTCAGTTAGAGCGCCGGAGACCCACCTCCCTTCCCCTTCCACTTTCCCCTTCCCTTCCTCCCCCACAACACAGGCTGGCAACGCACTTGCTGCTCCCCTGGTGTTTCAAGTGTCTATGGACGGTGGTGATCACTCAACATGAGGTGACCACCTGTTCGTTTGCCTCCTATGACATAAAAAAAACAACTCTTATTATATCCTACATTGAGTGATTATTTGTCCTATAAGCTGTATATAATTAGGGGTTGCTTGATAATAAAATAATAAATCACATTTTTGTTACACGTTTGCGTTACGGGGATCTCTAAATGCGAAGGACAACCTGACCCTTTCCGTGAAAGGCGATTGGTTGTCTCGACATTCACGTCGAATTGTGTTATTTTTTTCAAAATAGCCAACGTTCATCGCTTGCGAAGGCATTCAAGGAACCGTTGATATCATCGTTTTGTGGGTCATTAAGTGAAAAAATAGTGCAAGTCAGCGAAATTGGTTCTACAATACATAAGTAAATCACGTTATAACTTTATTTATTACTTCGTGATGCAGGTATTACCACTTAAATGAATAATAATACACTAGCATTGGCATTAATGAAGATTTGATATATCACTTCGAAGTATTACATTTTTTATGGATGAGAGATACCCTATGTACTCTTCGGTACTCCGAACAACATGTATACAAAATTTAATGACAATCGGTTGACTAATCAAGGCGTGAAAGCGTAACAAACAAACTCCTACTAGGAAGAATTATAAATATTAATTATAAACAATATTATATTGTCATATATTTACAATTTTATGCCAATTACATTGGTTTATTAGCAATAAACTGTAAACATATAACTGTATGTAAATTACATTGGTAATTAGCAATATGGAATTTTAATAGGATTTGATATTTTACAACGACAAACAATTTATGCGGTAGAAGTAGTAATTTCTAGTAATATTTAATTTATTATTAAAGTAGTTTATATAACGGAATTTTTACTACTCTTTCAAAATGTTGTTTTCGCAAGTCGCTTTATTATATAAGTCGTGTCTGTGAAGTGAAAATATGTTAAATTATGAGATGAAAATTCCGTAATGTTTTATACTGAGATCATAATATTCTGTCCGTAAAATCTTTCACTATAAATTCTCTTCCATACCTTTTTTCTATCTAACAAATAGGGACAATGTGCTAAAGGCTGATAAATTTAACAATAAAGTGAAATTAGTTTGGTTTCATGGATTCATTGATCAAAGGAACAAATTGGTTATTCCGGCTCTAGACAACAAGCAAAGGTTGTTATATATATTTTACAAGAATGTGAATCGTTTGTTTAAAATTCCTATTTATTTATTCAACAATAATGTATTTTGTAGACAGTATTAGAAACAATCCGATACTTTTTACTTTTTAATTCGTCCTAAAGATCTCTGCTCTAATTAATGGACATAGAAACCAATATTAATTTATACATACAGTAAAACTTTAAATGATTATACATTCGTTTATTACAGACATTTCTTCAATTGAATGTAAATAAAATGATCCGTCAATCTATAAATCCATCGTCTATCAATTTGCCGTAGAAGGCGCCACTTCTATTACAATATGAAAGGGTACAGGAAATTGATTTCGAAGCACACGGCTCCTGTGAACGCTTCCCGTGATTTGTATCGATTTTTATTCATAAATTTACTATTGACATATAAATATATCACACGACTCTAAACTTTATTTCCTTGACAATAGACACTCCGTGGAGGGATTTTAAATTATTCCAACGGTAGAGTTATCTTGGTTTACTGGACGTAAAATGGGAAGGGTCAGTATTCAATGAGATGTAATGATAGATTACATGATGTTTTATTGAAAAATCCTATCACGCATGTAATATCAGGAAATGGTAGCGGGTCGTGACGCTAACAAATTGAAATATTATTCGGTTCTATCTCAGATAGATTTGTTTGGATTCCACAGAGTTCGTGTTTCACAGACAGTTTTATGAATTTAATAGATTTACCGATATTCTTTTCATATTTCTATTTGAAACTATTATGCTCTGCATTATATCAGTCAATGTCTAATATATCGTGTAGTCGTTTTGTGTTGAACTCATTTACATTTAATCTTCAAACTTGTTTTATATGTTATTACCTAACGTAACAAATCATATACTGAAACAAAAAAAGAGTAATGGATGCTTAAAGTACTTTTGAGTTACAAAAAAACTTGTGGTCAGTTTGATCGTAGTCGCTCGCCGCAACCTAAGGACTCTTGTAAAGGCTGGACTATCAAATGGCAGTCTTTGACCCATTAGAAACCTGTTCACTACACTCTTCAGGAACCACATATTGTAATTCGCTAGTATTATACTCTACTGAATTTAGGTCCTGAGAAGGCGCTTATGGAGGTCAAAACTACCACCAGTTTAAAAAAAAACAACCCAGAAAACAAAAGAACCGGCACGAAGCTCGATCTGGTTTATCTTTTTATCATTCATATTCAGTTTATCATTTTATTTTCACAAATATTACATTCGTTTTTGGCGGATCCACAGAGAGTGGTGTCATTTCCAGCCGTCGTCATTGTTCACACGTTGCACATATGGAGATGAACCTCCTGCTGATGGTCAGCGGTACTATAGTGGTAAGCGGGCACAGGTAACATGTAAAACATTTTTCGAGACACAATCCATTATACGAACTTTAGGTACACATCTTACAAATGATAAAGTATCTACTAAATCTATACTAATGTTATAAAGCCGAAGAATTTGTTTGCTTGAATGCGCTAATCTCAGGAACTATTGGTCCGATTTGAAGATTTGAAAAATTCTTTCAGTGTTCAATAGCTCATTTATCGATGAAGGATATAGGTTTATATATCGTCACGCTAAGAGCCATAGGAGGTGGAGCACCAATGAAGAACGTTTAGAAATCTTTTTTTTTCCTTTTGAGGGCTTCCGCTGCGTGTTAGCATTAGCCACAAGTAACTATTCCATGCGAAGTCGCGGATAGAACCTAGTATCTTATTTGTTTCAATCGATTTTTTGTCTATTTTTGACTTTTATATGACCTCTAATAACCGAGTAATATTTTCAAAGAAATAAATATTCACTAGATGATTTTAATTAAAAAAAATGTAATATTTACTCTAATTTTGATCGTCATCTGATGGAAGCAAATAATAAATCTTATCATAATCGCTGGATGTGTATGAGTAGAGACGATGTTCCGCAATATGGGACCGATGAAAATCTGTGGCTGATCTCAATTATTTCGGACATGTAAGAAATTGGCTTTACCATTCCGGCCTAAACATAAATTTAGTTGGAGTATTCGGCAACATAATTCTCGGCTTCCGTAGTTGAGGGTTAAAGTGCTAAATGCTAGATCTAAGAAGCGGTCATTAACACACAACATATAGGAGTAAAAAAAAAAGTCTGCTGGATAGTTTCATTAAAAATACAAAAGGATAATTAATCATATACTAAATTGATAGCCTCTTTAAATTTTGATGAATAGTAATTGAAGATGTTTTTTAAAATAACTTATTCGAGCTGAGTATTTATTATTTTCTTTTGGTATACGGTTTAATTTTAGCGAAGTTGATTTCCTATTTATTGTTAATTTTACTTGGATATTTCAAGTATGTAGTGTAAGTTTTCTATCTTTATATTAATACACCGTCCTACAGTGTTCATTGTTTTGATATCTGGGTTTTTTTTATTTTTGTCTGATATAAGTAAATTAAAATGCTAACCGAAATACTCATCACCATCATCAGCCTGTAAGTTACTCACTGCAGGGTCATAGTCCTCTTCCCGAGGGAAGGTATGGGCATAATCACCGCGCCATCCTGCGATTTATTGGCGGTTACAAATACCTAGAAATCTATATCTAATCTCAGTTCTATATTTTTTCACCTACGGTGACATTACAAGAACATTTCTCAACTTCGAGTTACCTCACGTTGTTTTTCTTCACTGTGGGCGGTAGTGTTACCGATGTAAATTAATAAACGTACGCGAATTCCGAAAAAATTGTTGGTACACGCCAGGGTTCGAACCTGCGGATATCGCATTGATATTCCACCAGTCAAACCACTAGATCAACAAGACGCGACGAACTGAAATAGTGTTGCGTTTAAATACCAGTATTTTAGGTTGCCCGCTAAAGCCCACTCACTCTCACGCTCGGCATTACGGTTCGACCGTAACCGCATCAGAATCAATAATATCAGACTGAGCCACCTGCAAATTATCACCGTACATAAAACAACACACAAACGAAAATAACAGACCAATAATCGTCTATTCAACGATTATGTGCGGTTTCATGCATATTAAGCGTTGCGTTGTATCAACCGGTACGATTGATTAACGATTATCGATACAAAAGCGTTTCGACATTCGATTCCCACGATATACAACTCCCGACTAAACGGCTAATATGTCCCGGTAACATGATACGAGGCGTTACATACATTATTATAGTATTCAAATGTAATATGTAAAGTTGTGTTGGTTTTTAATAATACTATTTATTGAAGTGACAACTTCTTTAGGCATATTGTGCGCTCTTACCGAACTGTTGACGAAAGTAAATCGTTATATTCCGGTTGGTGACGCTAAGCGCGTTGGGTTCGATGACGCATTGAATGACGTATATGTCTATCGTGTGGTCATAAGCACACCCACTTTTTATAACTTATATTTAACTAATAGAACCACCTCGATCGATCTTCGGTAATGATTTAAAAATAATAGGACTCAAAGCGATAGCAGGAATGACTAAATATAAGTTCCCGAATAGTAAATTTAGATTATGTACCAGCGATACCCAAGTTTTAGGAAAGCAATGATAGTATAATCTTTGTATATGTAATACTAAAATTATTCCACGAATCAATCATAAAGAAGAGTACATATTTCAATGAATACTATACTTTGTACATAATCTGAATCTACAAAGCCGATAATTAACGATTTCTGTTGTCGCTATGCTCCTGCGAAATACGTTTTTCTATTTTATTGTATTAGCGGACCCGTCCAATTGAATATTTAAAAGTTAAGTTAATAAAGTAAGTAAATTTTTTTATCGGAAAATTTAAAAAAAGAACTGGATCAAGAGAACAGTATCACCTAAAGGGTTCAAATAGGGTGCGCAACGTCCGAGTCGTGTGGTTTTACTGGTCCGATCAGATCCTATGTCCGCGTGCTCGAAATTTGATACCTATGCTAATGAATTTCGCTGCACACAAATTTTATTGGTAACACTATAGATGGCGTTGAAGAAAAATACGTGAGCAACCTGAACCTGAGACATTTTCCTATAGTATCTCCGTATGTATAAAAGTATACAATTGTAGATTATTCGGCCTTTGAAATCGCCAGTTACACGAGAATTCACGTCATTTTTAGGTCCGCAATTCCCCTTGCGAAGAGGGTTCTGGCTCAAGTTCATACGAGCCGTTTTTAATACATGTTTACATAATGATCTCTCCAGCTAGCGGTATGTATAATCTGTTACAAGAATGAAAAGACCGGGTAATTTCATATGATTCAATAGCATAAACTATCTTACAATCCAAACTAAATCTTCCCACGGAGTTATCCACATTCTAAAAGCAATTATTATTAAAGTCAGCTACCGACGTGAGATGCTGTTACGCTTAACAAGCGTGTGTGTTTGTACCTATTAGGATAACGTGACGCACGTATTACTTCGCTTACAATAAAACGTGGATAAGGATCGTGAATTTTTCCGGTAAAATGTTTTTATTGAATTTACTATTCTCTGACACGGACTTTTGTATGTTAATAATAGGTCTTTACCTATGAAATTGCCGTTCTGCAGTACTGGCTATTTCAAATCAAAATAATTTTTGTTTGGCTAAGAATTCTAATTTCTAATTAATTTTATTTTAAAAACATGGATTTCTTTTTCCAAAAGTAGTCATTTGTTTATTGATTAGCAACATTTTCATCGCATTTCAATCTTTTTTGTCATCATGGATACGTGAAAAATTCGAGTAATTATGGAATATGAGTACTAGGGTGGAGTGAAAAAAACAAATTTTTTTTTTTCTTAGCCTGGGGGTCAAATTTGTAGCTTATAAAAAACAAAAATTTTTGAAAAAAAAAAAAAAATTTTACTCAACATCTTGAGCCAGCCCACTCATTTTTAAAACTAATTACGAGTAAAAATATTTGGTTGCAAAAAAAAATTTTTTTTTGTCTTTGAATCTCTTAAAACATCTAAGAACTAACAATTATGATCATTTCCAACTCAAATTTTATTCTAGTGCCCTAAAGAGGAATGGTACTTTTTGGGATTTTTTTTTTTTAATTAAAACAATAGTCACAAAATTTTTTTTTTAACTTGTGATTTTTAATTGGCATAAAAGAGGATACTCTGAAGTTCCTAGAACGCCTTTAAAAATTTTTTTTTTTGCAACCAAATATTTTTACTCGTAATTAATTTTAAAAATGAGTGGGCTGGCTCAAGATGTTGAGTAAAATTTTTTTTTTTTTTTCAAAAATTTTTGTTTTTTATAAGCTATAAATTTGACCCCCAGGCTAAGAAAAAAAATTAAATTTGTTTTTTTCACTCCACCCTAATGAGTACCGTCGTGGCAGCAACGCGGCACAAGCGGCACGCAACATCAATGAAGTATACGGAGCTAACACTACAAACCAACGCACCACCTGTTATTGGATTGCTCGCTTCCGTTCTGGTAATTTCGACCTGAAAAATGAACCTCGCGGTCGTCCGAAGACTGGTCGACAATGACGAATTAAAGGCGATTGTGGAAGCTGATGATACACAATCTACGGCTGAATTAGCAGCAGCTTTCGGCGTTAGCGTCAAAACAATATTGGTCCATTTGCGTCAAATTGGCAAGGTAAAAAAGCTTGACAAATGGGTGCCCCACGAACTCAATGATAGCCAGCGCGAAGTACGCGTCGAGACGTGCCTTGCACTGCTCAACAGACACACAAATGAAGGAATTTTGAATTTTGAAAAATGGATTCTGTTTGATAACCGCCGGCGCTCAGCAAGTTGGTTGGATCCTGGTTCAGCACCTAAACAATGCCCTAAACGAAAAGTGATGGTCATTGTTTGGTGGTCTAGCGCCGGTGTCATTCATCACAGCTTCTTACCAAACGGGGTGAGTATTACTGCAGATGTGTACTGTGAAAAACTGAACACAATGATGGAAAAGCTGGCACATCTCCAACCAGCATTGGTCAATCGCTCGTCTCCGCTGCTCCTGCACGACAACGCGCGACCTCATACTGCACAGCAAACGGTCTCCAAGTTGCAAGAACTGGGGTTAGAAGTTCTCCGTCATCCGCCTTACTCACCAGACCTTGCGCTTACAGACTACTACATTTTCCAGAATTTGGATAACTCCTTGGCGGGAAAAAAATTCAATACCCGAGAGGCAGTACAAGATGCCTTTGAAGAATTTGTTGCCTCCCGTCCAGCTGATTTCTTTAAGAAGGGCATCAATAAACTGCCACTGCGTTGGCAAAGATGCATTGATTGCATGGGTGATTACTTCGATTAATACAAATAAAAAATACATGAAAAAAATTCGTTTAAATTTTTTCATACAAAACGGCAATTTCATAGGTAAATACCTAATATATTTTTAATACATGCCTGTACAGAATGAGAAAATTATTAAAATGTAATTTCATTAGGACGTCATTTCAATTCGATCTGTGTTAAATTACGCGTAATAAATATGTAAACATATTAATTATTATTATTTATTCTCCAAAACATGTATATGAATTACTTACAAAATTAAAATGCCACTGACGGCGACAATTCAAGTTCACGTGGACGTCTGTACTAGTCTTGAGACTGTATCACAGACGGCAACGCAAACTCTATTTATTTTATGGAAATGTTTAGTATCATGTCTACAATTGAATTAGAAAAGACATGCATATTTGTCGAACTTATAACGAATGGCATATAATTTACGTTTTTATCGAATAAAATTGTATAATAATTTATAAGACGACTTAGTGGCATTGTCAGGCACCGCGTCGAAGGAAGTAGGTTGAAATCCAACAAATATACTTTCGATGTAGAAAAACACTGCATCGAAACCATGGCACGATGATATAGGACCGTATACCTGCCTTGTTAGTGATCACCCTCAAGTGAGTCTGTCGTTAAGCCGAGTAAAAATAAAACAACTATTAAAAATACATGGTTTGGTTCGTTCAACTAATAAGGGCAGAATATTTAAAACGTCAGAATATAATTTAATACTTACCTAGTTTTAAAACAACGCGACTACATAATTATTTTGCCATCGGCATTATTTAACTATATAATTACTATAGAGGACCTGTTTGAAGGACTGAAATATTTTTGCCCGTTACTAATTTTACACTGGTTATACAGGTTAAACATGCCTCTTTAGACATCTGAGATAATCAATGAAGTGATTAGTAATCCGCACGTAACGCTTTAGGCCATAGAAAAGCAATAATCAACATGCATAGCATTTCGAGCAAAACTAGAAAAAATAAGTGCGACACAGTCAACTAACTTTATCTATACATTCTAATATAACTTATACGTATGTTAGAATACAGTTGAAATTACTGAATCGATGAGACTCGTGTTTAGTAGAAAAAATATGAAAAATACTGTAGTGGTGGCCACTGTGAGAACGCCGACACAAACGTGGTTTTTTATTTATTTTTTATACGTCCGCGTAGATTAAACGGTCAGTGAACATACTGGAATAATAATAATTATTATTCCATAAATACATTGAGATCATAATAAGCGGAGAGATAATATCTTGCATTAAAACTCTAGATGGAGTGGCGCGGTGAGATCAAACTAACGTTAAAACGTGACTTTAATTATTGATAAGTCAATTCTTATAATTTTAAATGCAAAAATGATGTCGTTATTACATAGGATAATAGTATATACTCTTACATCTATCTATTATTTACTGTTCAAATTATATGACGGGAGATTGATATGTGGAGATACTTGAATAGAAAGACTATTTTCGCCCCTCAGTTTTGCTATAATTCAATAGATGGCCAATAGATGGCGCTGGAGTAATTATAATAAATAATAACGGTATGAGACCATGGGCACTGCTAGTATTCATATATATAAACGTCTACATGTAATTTGTACTGAAACCATGTAAATTCCTAAAAATGTTTGCATTTAGCTACCGTCCGAAGCTGAATTTAGGGATTAGATTAGGGACACAAAAGATAAAGCATTCAAATATGGCCAGGAATACATGTTTCATTCATATAAGCCTAATCCCTTTAACCGCCTTCTGTTGTTATCTTTTTTTTATTGTAGCACTACAAAGTACTGTATATGATGGTGGGCGCAGTGTAATCAAAAAACAACGGTGACCACAGACAAATCTAGTATCCATCAGCGGTCATCGCTGTCATGCCGGCATGCAAGTTTCTTGATATTTAGATATGCATTGATCTCGAAACGCTAAAGCTAAAACTAACGAACAAACTAAAAGAGAGACACTGTGACAGCATAGTGGTCATGACCGAGTCAAGTACCTCTCTCCCTGAGAGACACTAGAAGAGAGACCCTCTCTCCCTGCTTGTTTACATGTACTTCATTGCATATTAGAGTGAATGTAAGTTTGCACTTCCGCCTGGAATTCATTGGCCGCGGTCACGTCTCAATAACACGGACGTGGGGACATGGCAGCGGTCAATCAATTCCAGGCGAAAATGCAAAGTAACGACCAGTCTTATATTTAACGACGGATTTCCGCTAAGTAAAGCTTTCATCAATCGAATACTATTATATATCAGGTGATTATATAACGAGACCCGCCAATCATGACACTATGACAGATTTTACACCTGGTTTATGGTGGCCGTAATTCACTCGGTCACAATATCCTAGCTAAATCTTCTTTTTCCTCTCTTTCCATATACGAAGTAAAGTATTTTTATTGACATAAGCTAGAATATAATAAAGTAGTATCTCAACCAATTACATAAATTAATTTGATACTTATATTCAATTAGCTGCCTGCCCTGACTTAAGCCCTGCCTCTCAGTATTTTTTAAGATCAACTTAGTATCTTCTATCTCACTCGATCTTTTATAAGGAGTTTTATTAACTCAATTTTTTTTACTTTCCAGTGCGATTTTTCAAACATCTTCATTCATACAAACTTTGTCCTGACATTTACAGAGATACTAAAAAAATAATAAACGTGAAATAGGTGTAACCGTCTTAAAATGACGTTCTTATATACATTCTGCAATTTATTTTATATTATAGATAGATAGGTAAGTAAACGATGTAGAAGTTTAATAGAAAAATATTTATTCACGTAAATTTGTCGAATGTCAATCGAATGTCACCGTAGTTCAAAGAACGCAAGGTGACATTTTAAATAGAATAATCGATAATGTGGACGCAAGTATTATTCATTATTCTCCATTTGTTGGTACCTAATATAAAAATAAATGGTTCTAGATAGAACATACTTATTTATTTTACTCTGCAATTTCTCTATTTACTATTTAATAGGGACATATTATAATTCTACTAGCGTCTGTCAGTTTTGTGGCCGCTTAATTCATATATTTCTTATTATTTCAATCCACTTTGCGAAATAAATAGATTACTCATACATCCTGTTATAATTTACATATTCTGGAGTTTGATTACAATAACACCAAATATTAAAGGACGATGTGTAGGCATAAGATGGTAATATGGTAAACGCAAAGGAGAATGGGTTTCAAATGTAGCAATCAGAACACACCTCTAAGTACTTGCCGACAGATTTTCAAGTTATAGATGGTAGCTAGTAAGACAGACCTTTGGAAAATCCCAACCAGTATGTTATAGTCATAACGAGATATTTTCCTTCACAGAAAGCTGCGACTAATTGTTGAATTCTCTTGGCTGGTCCATGCGGTACACTACCACGTCCTCACGCTACCATCTTCACTTCGCATACAATTTCACTGATATCGTAGTATATAGGATAAAATACACAAGTTTACGAATTAAAATTAAGATTACCACACGACAGACTATTTTTTTTTGTTATGTCATAGGTGGGAAACGATCAGGTGGGTCACCTGGTGTTAAGAGATCACTACCGTCCATGGACACTAACAACACCAGAGGAGTCGCAAGTGCGTTGCCACACTTTGGGGGGAAGGGTTAGGGGAGGGAGAAGGAGAGGAGAGAGGAGGTGGGCCTCCGGCGCTCTCACTGACCGAACGAAACGCAACAATGCAAGCACTGTTACTTCACGTCGGTTTTCTATGAGAGGGTGGTACTACCCCGGGCGAGCCGACCCATTCATGCTGAAACCAGTAATAGTTTCAACGGGGCTCTACCATCATTAGAAATACTAATATCTCACTAAGAATTCCTTTAATAGAATTCAAATTTCGTGATAATGTCTGAATCATAATATCACTAAAGGTTATTTGGAATATAAGAACTCACGCTAATATCGCTTTTTGGCTTTGCTTTTCTTTCTATCTTTCCGCTTGCTTACTACTAGAATAATAGAAAAATCAAATGAATAACAGATAAAGGGTACGTAAAAAACTTGAATGTTCTTGTTTTCTAATAATAAACTCAATATTCAACAGGCCACTTAATATCGAGTACTATTCGCCCTTCGTAAAGGTTCAAAGATCGTGGTCTGAAAAGATGCTTAAAATATGAATTTTCAATTTTAAAAGCTTTGCATATAAGATGCAATTGCGGCGATTCTACTAAGATTTACTTAATTGAAGTAGCACTTGAATTAAAATTATTTTAATAAATCTGGACTTGCGCCAGACTAGCACTTTTTCTTGTAAAATGTATTGGGTAAGGTCAAATCTAATTAAGTGATAAATTTCCATAAATTTTACGAACCAATAAGTAAGAGTTGGCAATGTACTTGTCAAAAGGCGAAAAGACGAGTTATCGAGATGGAAGATTATATTTTTTCTAGTTAGATGAAACATAAATTTAAGGAAGTTAGTGGCAAGCATTTGGTTAAGAAGATTGAGGAATGGAACGAACGAATGAAGCGCTTTAAATCAAGCGCCTATCTTCAGTAGTAAACAAGTAAGGACTACAAAGGGTTAAGGGACTAATAATTGAGTTGAACTAAGCAGTATTGTTATTATATGTTGTATACTACAGAGATCATATACTTTATTAATAAAAAGAAGAATATCCTATATAATGCTAACAAACGAACCGTCACATCTTACAAGCGTAACGGAATGAAGGTTGTAGAACGAAAATAAATAATCGACGTTCCTGGACGAGAGAAATTAACGCGTGATCGCGTTCACTCGATCTTATTCAGATTAATATGGAGTTAGTTATTTTTAGAAGCGCGGAGCCCTACCTACCTGTCTCACTAAGTGGAGGGTTAGCCGCATCTTCTTTTAAAAATACAAGTAAATAATTGCTAAGAAATTACTCGCTACCAATCCAAAAGTAGATGTAGAATAGGATTTTATTAGATGCTAACTTTTAACAGTGACATCTTCTACACTTTTTTCACTTACTATTTTATCCATTTTAAAACACCTTTGTTAAATGTTATCATTACTGATTCGCCCCAATACAAAACTATATCCCACTAAAATTTTCAAAGTCTCAAAATCTGCAGTTCATATTAACATGTTACACCGATGCATTCTATAATTGCGGGTAATTTATGGCATAAATCAAAGAGTAATAGCTACTATGAGAGTGGGTTATAGTTATTAGCTAATTCGCATGCGAATTTATGCTCTGGGCGTTTTGTTGCCGGCTTTACTGGTCTATCTTAGATATGTTCATTCCAGAATAAATCATCACATAGTTCGCAAAAGATTCTTCTCTTAATATTTAATACTAAATTTATATTCATTTTTAATAAAGTGTTATTTCCATTTCGTTGCTGACATTTCTTTATACCGTCAAATGCGCCAACTTGGCCAATCACTGAATCTTTGCCCAAAAAGCAATTTACAATCAAATTCGCTGATGTGAAAAAATATATAAAATTTATAATAACACTGATTATTTCAACGGAAAATATATGATATTTGTGGTATCACTGTTTATTTTACATTTGTTTCTAAGTTGTGAGAATTCGTTGAAAGTGGTTCAAGTTTTTGCTAGTACAAAACGTAAAGATAGCAAAGTAACATAGCCCATACATTTTTATAATATATGATACAGAATCGATTTTAAAATTGATACATTTATTTACTTAAAAACATGTACAAAGTCTTAGTTCTCTCTTAGTTCAACTTCGTGAGATTTATGTCTGCATCAAAAACCGGAGCGAGCAATGTTGACTAAAAGTTCAGACAAATTGACCGCCACCAACATACCTACCCATGACATACAATAATTTTACAAAACAAATGCATACATATGAACATATGGTTACAGTAATAAAAAATCGCATATATTTCAATAGAAAAAAGTTAGAATAAAAAAACGTTATTTTTATAAGTTGTGTGACGGTACTCTATAGATTTAGCATTGACCAAAAACTCATTTGGTATTTAGTGGCAATGTGGCTGATGTTTGTAACACGCTAAGACTAGAAGGAATGTCACTTTCTATCGCAGCTGCTGGAATACACCTCTCTTGCCATTATACATGATTGATGAATGATGATAGATTTTCAACTCGAATACAATGCCACGGGTTCATGGTAACTTTTTCTTTATTAAAAGTTAAGCTATATGTACTATTCAAATCTAAGGAACTCGATGCATCCACTACTTCGCCAACGACTTGATGTTTAATTATGGTCATTATTAAGGTTAATCGCAGAGGTTCATTCACAATCTCACCTGACCTTAAATGAGAATGTGTATAAAAATTAGATATAAGTTACGGATACAAATGCACCATAAGGTACTTGACGATATATTTCCAACTTGCTTGTTACAACTAACTACTAGTTAGCTGAATACTGGGAGTACTGTACCATTATGCAATCGACCTTTTTAGATATGAAAGCAACGTTAATGATCTCACAGTAATAGAATTGCTATAAATATGAAAATATAAAGAAAATCGATGGATAATATTATTATCGCCCAAGAATGTGACTTATCTTAAGAAGGTATAGTAATAAGCGCAAAAGGAAAAGTAATAATCCGATTACGTACATTAACGGAATCGCGTTCATTCGTCTCGAAGATATTTTTGGAAGCGAAATGGTTTCCTAATCGTCCTTTTCAATATAGAACGTTACATCTATTACCTTATAGTATAATTTTACTAAATACCTGCAATGAGTTGTAACTTTCATTGAAGGAGGACGTCGTGATGTAACCGTGCTTCGGGGATAGGGCTTTCTCTAATGCTCGTCTACCAGTTACCCCAATAGGGAGCCAATTTTCCTCTAGCTTTAACGTGTTCATTTTAATATCAGCTGACATTTTGATCAAATGCTTAAAATCTATTAACTATACAAATGATTCCTAAAAATTATTGCAAATAAAGATCGTACGTTTATAACACATTATTTTATCGATGGTATTTTCCACAATTCTTTATAGTACAGTAGGCTTGCAAGACAATAATGAAAAGAAAGTCTACGCCTATTAGTGAGATTGAATTAATAAAAATAAAAATGCTATTGTTAAGAATTTATACGAAGAATGCATTGAGAATTAATAGGTGCGATTTGGTTCGTATTCGGTTTTTTTATCAACCTAATATTTAGGGTTGCGGCGATACGAGAAAATTAATTCATTTTTACGTTATTTCCTTTCCCAGGGCGAGTCACCATTGAATGATCAACTATATATCCCTTATCACGCAATTTTCCTACTGGAGTTGGTACTGAAGATAAAGTGTCACCATGTCTAGAATTATATCATCACATATCTTCATCGACTGAATTAAAATGGTCATTAAGAAAAATATAGGCATATAATTATAACACAATAGAAAATACTTTTATCTTCATTTTTCTGTTTGATATTATTACTTACATAAAATACGTATTAAAAACAACATAATTTGTTTGATCGTCATAATATGTTCGAATAAATTTAGATCTTAGCTAAGATAAAATAGATTACAAATCGAAGTCTTTAGAGCATAGATGAAAGGAATTTGTTGTGGTGATTATAATTTGTATAAAATATACACAGAATATATTATGGGAACTATATGTGTATGTATGTACGAATATTACGAGAAACGGGAAGTCAGGTCTGAGTGAAATTACTGTATGGTTGTCGCCTTCAAGATTAGACTTTATGTAGAAGACATTACAAAAAACTATTATTAAATTTCATATATATATTACTAGCGGGCACGGCAGACGTTGTCTCGCCCTGATTATAAAAAAATCCGTGATAAATTATATACCAAAACGTTCTTCATGAATCACTTTATCCACTAGCGAAAACCGCTTGAAAATCCGTTCAGTAGTTTTTGAGTTTATCGCGAACAGACAGACAGACAGACGCGGTGGGGGACTTTGTTTTATACTATGTAATGATTTCGTTCTAAGAGATTCTACAAATCCCTTAAAAAAAAGATTTATTCACTTAATATATATATATATATATATATTTATTATTTAACAAAGATTTGTTCAATTAATATATTTATTATTTAATACTGAATAATTATGAGGATTTAGAGTGTTATGGACCGAGACTGGGAATCAACTGTCGGGTGGTATCGAGAACCGTGAGAGGACTGGGAAAGTGCTGACGTTAGGTCCTAGAAAGGTGTTAGGTAGGAAGGGATATGGTTCCGTGGTGTTGGAGAAAGGTCGGCATATTAATCGGTGTAAGGTTCGGGTATAACAGTTCGTTCGGATTCGTCTACGTGGAATTGCGGATACGCATCACAGGTTTTTTTTTTAATTGATTAGCGCTATTGGTCTGGTGGGCCTTCATAGATTCACAGGACTAAAACGCATCACAGTGCTTGCCATTTTTCCACGGTAGGAAAATACACATCGCCGATAGCAGATTAGTTATAAAAATTGTAATCTCTTCAAACTCCAATAAATATATCGTGTAATTTTTTTAGATATCTAAGGGCCAAATATCTAAGAAGTCAACGTAAACAATTTAATCAAAATATATTCAGTTGAGTTTTTGCATTATTTATATAGGATAAAACATGACATATTTAAAACAACTAAACAAAATCTACGCTGTCGCCAATTCAACGGGCCACACTAATTTCTATACGAGTTGTCTAAAGTAGTTCTAGAGACAGTAAGTTAATTATAGCAAGCATGACACTAGTGAAAAAAAGGGACAGCGATAACGAAACGGGACGGCGCTACTTAAACGCTACAAAGAGCACATTAGCTAACTTCTTTTTTATTTACAGATTTTAAATTAAGATAACTAATAAAGAGCCAAAGGAGATAAAGTGCTTCGTGAATGTGTAATTAAATTTTGTGTTGTAAATTTTAACATAGATAAGAGCGCGGGCATGCGTTTTTAGCGTTAATTTTTTTACTTTCTGTTTAATTAGTCTTTAGTTTAGTGGACGAGTACGGATGTATTTTTTTTTCAAATGTCGACATGTAATATATCAGTCATTTTATCTCAATATTATCCATTGTATCGATTTATTATCGATTTGTGTTTTATGAATAAACCAAATATGGCTGTAGAGCAATAATTAGGACATTGTTTTCTCTTGTAATCGATAGTGCTGCACGATAATTGAGCAGTCTTTTAGGAAAGACGTTCGACTGGCACTAATGTGGTGACGCTATCGTATTCAGGGTATAAAGTAGGGTTTTCTTTTTTTTTGGGTAAACATATCTTATATTATGCGTAATGCTTGAAAATTAGTAATTAAAATTTTAATAATTTTAACGGTTCACATATTTTTCAATATTATAATATCTTCAGTTTTAGCTTACAAGTATAAATATCGATTGTGTTCTATCTATATTATCGCTGGTATCGTAATTCGTGTGCCTTAAAATTACAGCACGTCCGTTGTTAGGGAGTTGAACGCGCGACTGTGATGTGTAGCATAACGTCTCACTAACATAGGCATTTACAGTTTCGTAATGGTTGGTTTTCGTCGGGCAGCCAAGCCGTCTTCGTTAGTCCATTGTACCCAGCGTCGCAACACACTACTATGTAGTTTATGTATAGCGTTTTTTTTAACCTACACTTTGTATTGTAATTACTTCGCTCACAAAGCTGGTAGCGTGATGATACGTAAAAAATAAACTTTCGTAGTAAATTGACTACATAATGCAACAATATATTTTTAAATCTCGTTGAAAAATTACTACACTTAATTACCATTTTACAGGAAAGTTAAGATATTAAAACTACTTCCAAGGAGTACGTACAGCTGAAAAATAGTATTTTGAAAAGAAAAAACATGCAAGTTTCATTATCAGTTATCCTGGGTAAGGGAGAGCGAACCCGTGTCAGACCTTTTTTCTATTACTCCATTTTTACACCAGACAATGAGATATCCTATAACCCTAACAAAGCGTAAAATACTATGGTACGACAACTCTTTTCAAGTGAGTCGTATATGTGAAAACGTATGGTGTTAGGGTCCGTTCTTATTAAACGAATGGGATAGATCGGCGGATATTGACTTTTATGGATTTCTTTACTTCTTTCGACGAACTGATTAAAAATTGTTTTCTCAATTCTAAATCTAAACTTTTTTTAAAGTATCTTTGAATAGAACCATACATAATTCTGTTAATTGATGTTAGTTTATGACGCTGTCTACTACTGAAAGTATGTTAAAAATTGATATAATCTATTCGTCCCTCAATAAAATACCTTTCGTCCCGCTTGTGCTTGGTGCGGCAGCGGCGGTGGCGCTATAAGCCGCAGTGGTTGTGGCGCGGGTGGCAATGCCGCCAGTAGCGGTGGCACTAGCGGCACTACTCCACCCATAGGTAGTGCCACCGCGAACTTCTGCATGCCCATGGTCCATGGCACGAACCATCCCGCCCCGGCCTGCATCGCCCCCCCGCCGGCCCCGTACCACGCCAGCTCGATCAACTCGCTTGCCACATTCACACGACACGAGCACACGCACCGTTATCGCCAGAATATGGCTAACATCAGGTATTGCACTATTATATCACTATGCACTGTACCTGTGAACAAAAAGAAATTATAAGATTAGTTTACATCCTAACAATAATAACACCACGTTGGTAATTGTTTGAGAAGATGCGTTAGTGACAAAATGTTTGGAAACTTAAATTTGGAGTGACAAGGGTGTCTGCTTAAGTTGTCTGTAAAAGTTTCCTCCATACTACCTTATAGACATAGAACCGTTCATGCGTGGAGGCAATGAGTTCTCAAAGAAACAGACCCGTGTCACGTGTCTCCGTATATTTTAAATGAACGACAGTAGGGGTGCCACCTCTGTAGATAGATCAAAGAAATTGCAACGAGCGCGAGGTCGCCACCGAACTGGAAACCAAAAAGAAAACTCTTTGTACAGTTCAACGGTGTCTGGGGCAGGATTAATCTCTTACAAGCTTTATAAAACCGTATCGTATTCGCTTATATTGGTTGAATTAATGTTGTAGAGTTGATGATAATAGAATATACAATAGTAAATCAATTATTATTAAGATTTCATTCATTTCGCTTGTGGTAAAATTGGAAATTCTAAGAAACGCAAAAAACAGAAACGAATAGATGCCAAGTCAAATATTTCACACAAACGGAATTCTTTACACATCTATAAACATCAGTACGTTATTTATGTTTGTCAATAATTTACCACCACAGGATAGGACTTAGAAGATCAAAAGCGATTGACGTACTTATTGACGGTATGGAAAAAGCATCCGACACATGTTAGAGAAAGTGTCTGCTGTTTTTGGTTGATCGACCGTGTTCTAAGTACCAACACGAATTTACTTAAAAGCGACAAAGAGGGTGTTCGATGCTTCAATGGTAATTATGATTTTTTTTTAATATTCAAAATCTTTAATTGTATTCAAGCCTTAACCAAAAGAATTCAAACGACCAAAATTTATTGAACCACATAAGATACAAAACTTAGTGTCGCCATCTACTAAATTACTTTAATAGTTATTTTTTTAACATAACATTAAAATTAATACTAAACATTATAGTTAATTGTAAGAATGAGGTAAAAATATATCTTGGCGTAAGATAATGCATTCATTGATTGATTTAAAAAAAATGTTCCACTTATAATCTTTGATACTTTACTACTACTAGTAATTTCAATCGCATATTACTATAATAAAATATTAAAACCTTATTACTAAGGCTATTTGCAACTCTGGTTCATAGATAGAACCACCTGTACTATTACAACTCACTAACGTTTAATATTTTTAAAATTTTATGACACCATTACCTTTAAATATAAAAAACGGAGTAAGTTCTTGAACAGCATAAAATGGATTCGATAAAATAAACATTTTAATAGACCGTAAAATACGCGCTATAATCTCAATTTCTTTGATTGTATTCAATTTAGACTCTTTCGTTAAACTAATTTCATGTAACAACATTATTTTTAAACGTTTAAATACGCTGTCTCAAACTAAAACTGATGTTTTGAGCAACGTCCAAGAATATAACAATGTAGAAAAACCAAGTAGTTACAAGATATAATTAGGCCGTGCACACACTGCGGTAGTAACGCGTAGTTATACGACTGTCATTGTGGCTTGATTGTAATGTTAACAGTCATTAATAGAACAATATATTGTGTATACGTATAAATTGGAAGGAAAAAATAATATCTTAATGAGACCACATTATTAGTATTTTAGTCAGACAGATTGTAATGACGAAACATCTCAACAGACGTGAAAAATGGTCAGCTGTTAGTATGAGCGCAACACCTTAATATATGCCTTAGTTTGTAAGAAAAACTGTTTATGTCGGTTACAACGTGCAATTAGTGAGCGAAATAAAATTATTTGCAGTACTGAATATCCAGAAAAAAAAACAATTATTAAAGTGTGCATTTTGTAAAGAGTCTGATGATATCGTTCGTATCGAAGTTAATATCGTTTAAGGAAAAAATCTTAAAAAAAGTATAAAAAAATTAATGATGACTTGAACGTACTACATCAAAATTCGGATTATTGGCTTGTCTAGAGAAATGTATAGAATTTGTGAGACTACTGTATTTTCTCTCGATGCATGTAGCAACTGTGCCAATAAAATGCGAAATTTACGAGGAATCATTTGAAACGCATCCAAAGGACTGTCATGTTATGTAAGTATCGAATGTATTTTAACAAAGATAATTCCCAATATAAATCTATCTTTTCAACCTTTTCACTCGATGAATTAATTAAACAGAAAAGAAACTGAATTGCGCGCATAATAAAATTCCAATCTCGGTGCAGATAAAGTCGGCTGTTTAGAGAAAATGGTCTGATATTGACAGTGTACGTGTACACCTTTAAATAAGTCGGTTTTTGTCGGGACGCGTGGAGCATTTTCCTGAATATCCCGAAACGAGATTAGGCAGCCATTTGAATAACTGTAACAATGTAGGTGCGCCGTCGGTGAACACGGACATTGAGTCGATTCTATCTACACAATTGTTTTCATGAAATCCACATTGAGAACTATTCTATATCCGGTCTGGACTAGTGAATTATATGGAAATAGCTTTTGCTCGCGGCTTCATTAATACACGTTAATATAGATTTAACTTATGGCTCGGCTACAGTAATTTTTTATTAATGAAATGTACTAACGACGTGTATGCAAGATTACCTGGTGATTGTTTGAGTTGTTAGCGTTTAAAGCTAAAAAACAAAGAAACTCTAATATAAATATTAGTAAGTATACGTGAAAATTAATTAATCCTTTCGATAGCTACACGGTCGGTGTTAATTTTACTAAAAAAAAAATAATCGCCAAAACTAAAAGAACTTTAATAATTTTCTAAATGATCGTAAAAGTATTGATGATGGCCAGAATTTCATGGAAAAAATATTCATGTGAAATGAGACTTATTGAGTAATTATTTAATAAAGACAAATCGGACTAGCAAAACGTTTTTGTTTAAAACGTTTCTTTTTATTACTTCCTTCTTTATATGGAGACACACAGTTTTCATACTTAAATACCATATATCACTACTACAAGTAAGAAGAATTTAACGCTACATATATTAAAATTCACCATGTCGTTTTGACTACAGAGTTTGTCAAAGTAATATACATAAATTCTCTTAATGAATACTACTCTTCTTCTGGGTTAGTCGGGTAAAAAAAAAATTCAGTCATGTCATTTTTTAACTCAAAAATGCTTATACATATTATACTTATAATTTCAAAACGCTTATAATCTACATCTGTATATACAGTAATTAGAACTGTCGACGGATCTCCTTCCCCAGAACTTGTTAATTTTATCCTCGAGGCAGAAAATTAATAGACAGACTTTTTGTCATACGCTATTGCGAGTCTATGGATATGATTAATTTATCATATAAGATCTTCTTTAACTCGTCCTTATTCCACCTCAGTAGAGGCGGCATAACACGTTATCCTCATCCACACTCCTCTGGTAACTCTATCTCAATATTATTTTATCTATCTGCCGGATCTTCACACAGTCCATACATACCTTTTCGGTCTTCCTCTTATATCCATCCTTACCTTGATACTCAATACTTATTTACTTATAGGACTTTAATTTCTCCTCATTATATGAGCATTTATCTATTACTTTCTAACTTCTTTGTCACTGATTTTATCTATTACTTACCAATTTTTTTGTCACTGAATTTACCTTCATACTTTTTATGATTTTATTTATTTGAGTTACAGTATGTCTTAATACAAGTTCTTAAGTCGTATACGATTCGTGGAACGTTTGGTGTCTCTTGCGTTCTGTCATCAGACGGCGTATCTTCAGTAACCAAGAGATGGTAGATATCTGTCTCCCTTACGTGACTTCATTGTAATACACTCGTCGAATTGACTGTATTATTTATAGACCAGCTAGTGTAAATCCAGCAGCCGATAGGCTTCCAGGCCAGCATGATAATGACAACTGTCGATAGTAAATCTCGTAGCGGCTATACTTTTTTTTTTCGAACTAACTACGCTATTGACCAATCAAGGTCTTAACAGCTTTACCGGACTACTACTTGTTTTCGGATTGTGATGTACTCACCATTTACTACACTGCGATCACATGCAATGCATTGTCCTGTTACAATAACAAGAAATTAAAATGAGCTCAATAGTTTGTTTGTTTCAGTACAGTAATAGTGTGGAAACTACTCTCTGAGAAACATATTTTTGCGTTAGATAACCATTTTATTGAGGAAGGCTCTAGATAATATTACTTCACGCTACAACCCTGAGTAAAGTTGAAATTTAATTTTGGAGAAAACGATGAGCGCAAATATATGTTTCTTAAAAAAGTAGGAATTTACGTTCGCTTTTATATGCGTAACGTTAACGATGTCGAGGAAACAAAAAAAAAAAAACAAACAATAACGGTATAAGAAGTATAAAAAGACGAGATAAACGTTGTCTTTATTCAATTTCGCCCTTAACGGGACTTTGAAGCTATATTTTGGTGTTTCATTTGATATGAATTTATGCTAAAAGAAAACGGGAGTATTACTTGGAATACAACAGTTATTAAATTCTAATGTTTAAATTTAATACGACTATAAAAACACCTCTTAAGTATTTAATGATGATTAGGGTTTACCTGTAGCTTTGTTTACGTTTTTAATCTATACTTTTGTTTACCATACAACTTTTATTCATCACTTTCTCGATTGGTTTAGTCCGGTGAAGCTGTGAAGGCCCGTCAGGCCAATAGCGTAGTCAGTTCGAAAAAAAACTTTCTCGATTCAAGTTGTTTTAAAAAGCCAAATAAAACCTGAGACTCTTTAGGGTTCGTAGAAAAAACCCTATTCTTTTATTTTACGTTCACCGTCTTACAGCTAAAAGATCGATCTAACCGTAACCGAAAGTAAATATTTATTAAAATGTAAAGGGCATATTAAATAATCATTATATTATATAGTATAAAACAAAGTCCCCTAACGCGTCTGTCTGTCTGTTCGCGATAAACTCAAAAATTACTGAACGGATTTTCATGCGGTTTTCGCCAGTGGATAAAGTGATTCATGAGGAAGGTTTTTTTTATATTCAGGGCGGGACAGCGTCTGCGGGGCCCGCTAGTAAAGAATAAGATATGAAAAAAGATTGACTCATCATAAATACTGAAATACATACAAAACTTAAAAGTTATGTGACTATTAACTGTTAAAGTCAAACAAGTTAGCGAAACCGGCCAAGTGTGAACCTGGTTCGTTATAAGGAACCTGAATTAAATAAAAATAATATATTTTTTGGTAAATACAGAACAAATGTTTTGTGATGAAAGGAAACGCTCGCTTGGTGCATAAGTCTTACTTGTCCTGTTTGTTACGTACAACCATAACTTTGGAGTAACGAGATACAGATAACAAACAAATACAGTGTTATTACAAAAAAGTTAAATACGTATTAAATACTTGCTTTAAACAAGTTTGGATACTTTCGTATTAAATGCACCGCGCTCGCCACCACCAAGTTAAATACGTATTTAACTTTTTGTATAATACGGATAAAGTTTAAGGAATATACCTAACATTGTAAATATTATATATAAACTAAAACCTTATTTTAAAATATATACATGCAATTACTTTGAATAATACTATAAAATTAGCAACTGTGTTCTAAAAACAATAAAATACAAACACTTATAAATGGTAATGCAACTTGTTAATAACAATTGGTGTGAAAAGAAATAACTTTATTCACGACACAATTAATAAGAATGACGAATATGTCCATCATCATTATAGGCCCAGTGTATTTTTTTTCAGATGACTTACAAGCAGTCTGCGCTTTGGTTGGCACACAAGAAACTTTCCATGCATACTGCATCGCCTGGGAAATAATTTAGGTAGCGCAGGCATGCCTAGAATCTACCCCACTATGTCCACCTAATTGCCATGGCCCTTAATAATGAAGAGTCACTACGAGATATCGTTCTGAATTTACTCAGCCGTAGTCTCTAACTATGATGTACTACACACGCAGTATATATACCTCATTCGTTTCTTACTACACTCAGTACTAGATAGCGGTACTATTCTATTCAGTCGAGACAGCATTGTATAGAATTTGATGAATAGGAAATAACAATCCCATTTAAAAGTATAATAAGGCATTAACGAATTCGAAAATCACAGTGCACCACACAAAAGGTCCAAAAAATGGGACCGAAATAGAACACCGGAACGACCGAACCCACAATGTCGGTCATAGTTCATTTAACATATCGATCGGCAATTAACAATACAATAGGAATTTATTCGGACGTTTGACATCACATCAAAATAGAAACCGTAGTGACGTAACAAACAACATTAATTTCGATAAAATTAAATTAGAATTCGATCATTTATATATCGACAAATTCTACTATATACAATGCCCGAGAGGATTCTATTATGTATAGTAATAATAAATATAAGATATTTACTAAAAATATACAAAAGCCACTAACACATTTTGGATAATTGATAGAATCACCGATTGATGAATAATTTTGCAGTTATAATAAACTCATCACAACCAATAAATACACAATAGAAGAATAAGCTTAAGTATATCTATGTTTTACTGTTTCTTATGACATTTTATTTTCTTTGCAACTGTTAGCACTTGACCACAATCTCACTTGATGCTTTTTTTTCTGCAGACCCTCCTCACCTTTTTTACTATTGAAAAGCCCGTTTTAAATATAGTGTAGCTTAAATACAATGTTACAGTGAACAAGCCATACGATATTACTATTTTGAACTAGTTAAAACGGAGTTGATTAATTTTTTATTATTGTCATTATTTTAATTAGTATAATGGGATCTTATATAATAAGTTTCAAAATAAGTTAGTAGGTCGTATTTGTAGATGCGACTATAGCCTTTATGACGGCTTTATTGTCATCTTCTATGGCCAATTTGGTTCACGTGATGTTAAACACGTTACGTATAGAGGGTGACTGGTTCTCAAGTGCATCAATCGGAACACACGTATTGATGGTTAGTGACAGATTATTAATTTGACGGTTATAGCTAGCAAGACGAGCTTAGAGAAAGCTCTACAACGATGCTTGATGATATCATCGCGATGTTTTGCTTCACTGAAAGCTCCGGTTCTTTCGCAAGGATTGAAACACAGTAACTCAACACGCTACCACTAAACTTTGAGTTCGAGAATATATTAATGTTGTGTGCAAAAACATATTAAAATTTAATGGAAAATAGAGGCGTACATTTTGTGATTTAAAAGAAATGGGAAAATCTTCACAATAATATTTACCGCTTAAAGAAATATGTACAGATCACTTTTAATTATGTAATTACAAACTAACCATAACTAGCATTATGTAAATTAAACAGTTCATATAAAATTACATATTAATTGACAATTAGTTCAGATTAACTTTCATATGCTATAATCAAAACGGATCTCTCGAATCAATAATAGGTTTCGCTAGCAATGCGCTACGAGGTCTGTTTATACCAGTATGAATATTGTTATAATTTGTTATAATATAAAACTCTCTAAGATAAATGGGGGTATTAACCGCAATTATTAGCATTCCTCTAATTGGATCCTATATTCAATATGCTAAATACAACTAAAGCCCGCATTGTCAAACCTGACGCATTGTTTGAGATAGCGCATTCGAATATCGATTGTTTGTCGATGTATCCACAAATTCCATTGTTCCCATCACTATGTTACAGGCGAGGTATACACAATAAGCGTATCATTGTATTTTTACCATATCACCGTTTCGAATGTGAAATGAAATCGATTTTATAAAAAGAGATATATAAATTGTGAAGACAATTAAATTGACTTTATTTACGACGTCTATAAAAACCTTGGTTCACAGTCTGACTTTAATATAGTAAAATAATTATTGGTATAACATAGACATATCATAAAGATATAATTATAGCCAATGATTTTTAGCTGAAATACATTATAATTGATCTGAGCTCAGTTTAAATTACTCAACCATAAATATCAACAAAATAATAATATATTTATTGACAACTAGATTACAACAACATCTGGACCAGTATTAATCACAGGTGTTGCTAAAATAGTATACAATAAGCATAATTAAATTACATTTAAAACAGATTTTTTTTTCGAATTGATTACGCTATTGACCTAGCAAGGTCTTAACAGCTTCACCGTACTACTAAGACGAGCGCTTAAGGTACTCAGCCGATGTTATTTGACAATTAGCTCAAGGGTGCACGGTACACCTCGGCTTGGGCTGTTGCCTGACTCATGCAATTCGCGACCTATCTCCCCCACGGTGTACCGACAGACAGTTTTGTGGGGGCGGCAAGGGATCGTTCAAGCTAATCAACCTTGTAGAGCCGCCCCCACGGTCCGCCCGGCGGAAGGTGACCGCCGGGCTCCTACCTATAGAGGGACAGACCAGGTACACACCGGCTGCCCCCTCTCGTCCGCCGAACCTGTGCAATGAGGAGATGGGCCCCCCGGTCCATCCCCTCAGGTCCGGCTACGGTGGCAGGAGGAGTTGGGCAAAGCGCCGCCTCCTCCTGCCTCGCGGGCCCTCTCCGCCGCCTCCTTCTGCGAGATGACCTCCTCGCAGAAGGAGGCCATCGCTCGCCAAGCCTGTTCGCTGCCGAGCATGGCCGAAATCACGCTCGGCAGCGATAAGTCCGCTCCTACCACCGCCGCCAGAATGTGGCGCTACTCTCCCCACGCAGCACACTCAGACAGACTGGTGTTGCAAGTGTCTATGGACCGTGGTGATCACTTAACATCAGGTGACCCACCTGTCAGTTTGCCTACTATGATATAAAAAAAAAAATCGACGCCACTTTGTACTATCATACCGTTCGAATTCAAGAATTACTCAGAATTGAGCGCTCTCTAGATTTAGCGTGTTTACCATCTCAGACCACACCTCTTCATTTACCATCAGATGAGATTGCGATGAAACGGTAAAGTAAAACTATGAAGTTAAAAAAAATAAATTAATCATTGTTATTAATTATTCAGTACGTTGCACCCGTGCAAAGCCGGGATGAATAATAAAATATAAGGCATGACAAAACAAGACATCAGAGAGGTAGTATACATATCCGGTATCGATTACAAAGATTGAATAATCGTTTTCAACTAACGTTCATTCGGGCGGAATTTATTACCTCCACTGACTCTCCCACGGATGGACAATGGGGTGATGTTAAACGATCTTTTATAATTAAATTTCGTGGGAACACGCCCTATTAATTCGTTTTGAAGCGTAGTACGCCTATATACATCTCTACAATTTATTTTCTTCACCGAGGCGCTATTCGTGTTTAACTGGTGATTGCTACTTTGACTGCGATTCGAATATTCGGAAGTTTATTAAAAACTATAATTATACCTATTCATATGTTGGAGTTCGTGTATCACATCTTTATATATAAATTTCTTCTCTACGTGTGTATATCACTGAACTCCTCCTAAACGGCTGGGCCGATTTTGATGAAATTTTGTGTGCGTGTTCCAGTAGATCCGAGAATGGTTTAGATTCACAATTGGACACAGTAGGTGGCGCTGCGGTTGAATTTTGATTATTTTTTATGATTATTTTTGATTATTTATTATCAAGGCAGGACTACGTCCGCCCGGCCCGCTAGTTATATTATATTTATTTCAACAATGTAACAGAACGCTCTTCTTTCAATCTCCTTTTAGTAATACGATACTGCTAACTGCTAGCTTCCCTTTTCTTCGTTATGTTTTTAGCAATAAGACAACATCAATAAAAATAAATGATCTAATATGATAAATAAACATACTGGAAGCAGATCTTTACATATAACAAGACTGTAAATTTTGCGTGTCTGTGCTTTTCAGATTTTTGTGTAAAAATCATTGCAAGTGACTAAGAATCAATTAGACTAAAATCAATCTTTTTTAGTAATGTCTGTCTGATTGTTTGTTTATACACACATTACTGCGAAAGGATGACGCTTATGATAAATCGTAAAGGATAACCTTTGGTATTTATCTCATTAACATCATTTCAACAACATTCGTTAACTCTATCAAATGACGAAGTAAAGTTAACTTCGTCATTTAAATTTTATTTATTTAAATAGGAGATAACAGTTGGTACGTATATGCATCTCTGTCTCGTTCAAAAACCAGAGTCTTTTATAGTACATTTGATATCTTCTACATATAAATAACACGTCAGAGGTCTGATGTTGTGTGCGCATCACGCAAAAACTACAGGATATAGATCGATAATTTTTTTTCTAGTTTTGTTTTTAGACACATGATTTTTATCAAAAAAAATATCATGATATCTTAATTTTACATAGATTTATTTAAGTATTAAGATACTACGATTATTATAAACACAACGCGTTTAGCAATATCATAATAGTATCTATAGCAAAGAAAAACTTAAAGAAAATGTATATTTTTACTCTCACTTGTTTCATGTTTTCTCTTTATACATAAAATACATATTGTTAAGATAATGATTAACGTAGTGAAGTCACGGGTATCAGCCAGTTTTAATATAAATCCCATTGTAGACACAAACGTTTGCAATTGCGTCATAGAAACATCCACGGTACTGTGTGGAGCGACGCGACGTGGCGCGGCAACCATTGTGTATTCTCGACACGTTTGATTTGGACGTCTACCAGACGGATTGTACCAATCGACGTCTGCGAAATAGGATTATAGAATTGATTTGCTATCACACTGTTAGAATTATTATTCGCATTTCAATAAAAAATATTATTATATGTAGCGTTTGAAATTAGTCTACGTTATCTGAAATTTTCGAACAATTATAGTGAACACGATTTTTAGAATTAAAAGGGAATGAATTATTCATGGCCTTATCTAAATACATTAATAAAATAAAATCCATATTTACCTTTAGTTATGTTTTCTTTTAACAATAGGCTTTACACAAAGAGGGAAATACTTTTATCGGTGTTTAAATTTTCTCAGCTTTTTATAAAGACTGCCCTTAAAATGTCTGACCAATCAATAATAAATCTACAACAACACAGAAAAACCAGCTCCTTAATTGGCAGAAGTATATTATAGTCCCCACTGGAATAGAATGGTCCAAATATATATCATTATGTTTTTTTAATAAATAGAAAGCACAATTTAGTAATTTATATTCACTGCGGTATACATATACTAGCCCGGCGATATTATTATAAAGCGATCATCGGTAAATATACAGAATGACAGTAACTGCCGAGATACTAACAGCTATTGAAAATCATTGTCATGCCTTCAATTACCATAACAAAACTCTTCATACATATATCGTCTATAAACATGACTCCTGTTTTCATAATACCCATACCTATCAAAATGGCTGGCAAAGTTAGTAATGACTTATTCCAGGGGTGCTCAAACTTGAACAACTGGCGACCCACCTCAACATTATTAGACTACGATCGATCGACTCTGAAAGGCTCCAAGTATGTGTGATGCAGGATTATCGACTAAGTAGGTGTAGGTAACTCCCGCTAAAAACGATAAAGATGAGTGATGAGAGGTTATTCTGTCCTAATTGTGGGTCAAATAAGTTTTAGTTGTTGTAGCTTATCCACAAGAAAAATGTGAATAGTTTTATATCGGCAAATTTTTCTCGAGATCGACTGAAAAAGCACTCCGTTTGAGACCGTTTGAGCATCCCTGACCAAGTTAGGTGACAAAGGATAGGAAGTCGACTTTCTAGAGGTGGGTAATAAGGACTTGATACGAAGGAACGAAGATCAGGTTTATTGGCGAGCCTTCGAGGAGACGTGTCCAGCGGTGAATTGAAACAAGGTAATTATGTCGACGGTCTTAGTAAATCAGTAGCTCGAGAAACTGACTCAACCATAAATTATACAGAAAATCAGCCGGCATGATGCATATTATACTTGCAAATTAAACTCGGGAGACTACATTTTTTACCCTCAAACATTTCTTTCATTCACAATAAATAAAATGAGAGACACTTCTTAATAAATTTCAAGGGTCGAAGCTTAGTTACGATCGGACACTGAGTTACCAGTAATTGCTTACGTAGAATACTTTTGTTTTCATTTGCTAATAATAACTTGGAATTTTGATGTGTACTAATTCAATATGAATATTTATGTAGGTTCCAATTTTTTGTGAATAATATTATATAGATTCTGGTATGAGATAATTGACAAGATCATAGTAATCTCGACCTTTATATTTCACTTAGAGACAACTATAGATTTACCGTTTTCTATTCGTAACATTGTTGTTTTACATCCCACAAGTACAATGAATGTCACAGAAATGTAAGTAACAAGACCAAAATCTGTGAGAGACCCTGCGAGACTATAAGATGAATCACCCGGCTCGGTATAAACTAAAGAAATGTGTGGTCACCGATAAACAATCCGTAATCTTTTTTTACTATAAAACTAGCCTTATTAGAACCAAAGTTTTGTTTTCTTTTATTATTAGAACGCACTTCACTGCAATAAAAAAAATTAGCACCATTTGTGGTACTTAATTTATATATCCAAAGTGATCTTCAAAACTTTATTTTAATTCTAATAGTTGATAGTTCATATTATGAAATCTGTGACTACGGATTCCTAAGTTTTTTTTTTCTAACTGACCACGCTATTGACCTATTGAAGGTTATTGAAGGTCTTAACAGCTTCACCGGACTACTAAGGCGAGCGCTTAAGGCACTTAGCCGATTTTATTTGACAACTAGCTCAAGGGTACACGGCACGCCTCGGCTTGGGCTGTTGCCTGATGCATGCAATTCGCGACCTATCTGAGCTAACCTAAGCTAAGCTAACTATTCATACATATATGAGTTGTTGAAACATATATGTATACCAAACATACACACCTCAACAACTCTTATATATATTTCGTATCGTATAATTTACTAAACTCTTTCAGTTTGATAAGGGAAATAAAATAAAACTCTTCCACTTGCATGTGTAACCGTGTATGCGTACACGTATGTGGAGGTGATATGTGTAATGTTGTCGCAGTGATGTAAGATTTTGTGTCACTGTATCGCGCGAGCAGCGCACTCAAGGGCTCCGCGCCGAGGGAACGAACTTAGGCTTGAGCCGCTGCCGAGGATTCCTAAGTATATCCAGAACTAGACTACGTAAATCCAGTAACAAATATTACACGATCTAAAGCGAAAGCTGTGCCTGAATAATATTTCAATGAATAATGTCTAGTGACTTGGTCAGAAATATAAATATTATTAGGTAGCGATCAAGATAAATCTTTACAATATTTAAATTTCTTTAGGAAAAATCATATGTATCCGAAATGCTAGAAATACAGTAACGTAATTTATAAGTTATATCGTCGACACACCACGTTTAAAGGATTCTTAAATCCTTCGAACTTTAGGGACGGCATTAATGTTATTCTGATTAGATGAACATAAATTTACGAGTCTCTCTAATGGAAATATGTTCGTATATATAATCCTTTTGAGGGCTCAAGGGTCGGAAATAAAAAAAACAACGAAATACCGAGTTTCATTTTCGAAGTAATGAATATTCGATGGTCTTTGTGGTTTGCCAGCGAGCAAAACGCGGAGTCTATTTATCAACAGCGGTTTTAAAACACAATAAAGATTCAGTAGATCGTTTTATTGACAGTTATAAAATTAATCGCTCATATTATTACGTGGCTTTGGGAATCATTTTGTTATTTCTATCATGATGTTTATCACCGATTTTATTACGCAGATATACCGTTCAAATTAGAGCCTGTCTGTTATCTCGTTATCATTGGATAGAGACGTTTGTCGGTACATTATCGAAGTACTAAATCACCTATAGTAAATTTTAAAAGAGATAAACAAATATACGTAATTTTTTTTTATAATATAGGGGGTAAACGAACTGGCGGGTCACCTGATGGTAAGTGATCACCGCCGTCCATAGATATTAGCAACACCTGGGGAGTCGCAAGTGTGTTGCCGATCTTTCAAAGAGGGAGGAGAAGGTGGGCCTCCGGCGCTTTCATTGACCGAACGAAACGCAACAATGCAAGCACTGTTACTTCACGTCGGTGTTTCTGTGGGTCGGGTGGTACTACCCCGGGCGAGCCGACCCATTCATGCTGAAACCAGTAATAGCTTCAGCGAGGCTCTACCACCTACCAAAATATATTACTTTATAAAAATTGTACTGAAATAATTGTGACAATCGTAGATAATATTCATTAAACTTAATATTATAAATGCGAATGGGAATTTGTTTATTTATTGGTTGTTCTGTCACGCCTTTACTATTCTTTGGATCATTATAAAATAGAGTACCCTTCATTAACAAGAAAGTAACTTCAACGACAGATAACTCACATATATATTAATGAAAGGGAAGCCGAGAACTGTATTAATACGGTGAATTCAAAAAATCCTTATTCTCAACATCTTAAGAACATACCAGACACAGGGCACGAGAATGGCTGGGGAAAAAAACTAGCACTATAGAAATCCCCAGATCATTGATTCGATTCCATGATTGTATCTTAGGCATTGTTTTAATAGCGAACGAACATACCGGGATCGAATATACTTTGGAGCTAATATAGATTTTAAAATACATATTCTACCTTGAGCATTAATGCTTTCGAGGTCGCTACGTAAATCATTGTCTTATTGCGGCGACGCGCGTGGACGACGTTCACGATTTCATATTACGATTGTATAATCCTGACAACATATTAGTTGTTTAACATTGTCATTGTAACGACTGAGTAATTTGTTTTTACACGTTCAGTACCTATTATATTATAAACAAAGAAGAAAGATAGACACGTTGAAACCTAACCGTCTATACAAATAAATAAGACCGAAATATGAATTGTAATCCTACCAATGAAAATTGGTTACATTATAGCAAACAGTAATGTCACATCATATGTTTGTACCAATTTGAGAATTGCATATCTTTTGTGCATATCTTGACAATATGCAAGTATAAAAAACGCACGCTTCATTTACCTAATTCTTAATTAGTTTCAGAAGTTATAGAAAATTATAAAACCCGATTTAAAGAAAAATAAGATAGAGAACCAGCAAATGCTGATGGCAAATTTATAGTATATTTGAATGTTTTCCGTACAAAGTTCTTGTTCGACTTACCTAATTTTACGAAACTCTAAACCTTTATAGCTGGTAGAATCCGAAGCGAGTTTTTCAATGCAACGTATGACTGCGTTACATCGAGCCAATGCGTTTGCTAAGTTGCGCCATACTCTTTTCTTCATTCGCTGCATATATCACTATAGTCCACGACAAGGGCAAGTCACCACTCACGATTTCTTAAGACATGCGTTTTAATGAGATGTTACTATTATTGCGGAAATGGGTTGTGTTGTATTATGACAATAATTTCAATTCAGTATTTGCACACACAGACGCGATCCTCTAATATAGCAGGGTATATATCGCTTTGTATATTGAAGAATTCACTGTTCAACACAGATTCATATACCTTAATGTGCAGTAAGGAAAACCTCAATTACACACCGTGGTGTCTAACGTAACTTATAAAACTAAAAGTCGCGAAGGCAAATCGTATGTAGGTGTTTTCCAACGTTCATCTTACAAGTTGTCATTCTCACAATAAAAGTCTGTCGTGATGTATCTAACAGTATTGCGACAGATATCTATATTTGTATTAATAAGAAGACAAAAATAGTAAAAGGGATTGCTAAAAAATATCAAGATTTTCACCAATAACCAACATTTCTTCGCATCAGTAAGATACATTATTCCCAATAATTGATAATAGTATAAATATGTTTCACTAATTAGCGATAGCTCATTGGACGAAAATTACACGTTTATACATACACATTGCATGGTTATTGCACAACGAAGTTTCCTTTTGCAGACTTGCACAATTACATGTTATGCCTACGCTGGTTAGTGAGTTCCGGCAATGCCACTTATTGCAAGGTCTCAATTCGGGCTCAGCGTGTCGTCTCTTATCACATCGTCGTATACTTCGAGTGCCTAACATTGAAAAATTATTTTATAAAAAAATAATCGATACTGATCAAGAAGTAATGATAATAATTATAGATGATTAAATCGTGCTTCGTTAGCCGCTTTCTCAGTATAATAATGGGTCAGTCACCTCAAAGTTTGATCAAATCTTAAAGGCGGAGCATCTTTTAATTTTATTACCTCATACTTATGCAATCAACGACTGGTTTTGTTGCCTATAGTAAAGAAATATCTAACGATCGAACTGAATTTCTTTTGATCGATACAATTCACCCACAGCTATTCGAAGATATGTTATGTCTATAAAAACAATTTTTTTTTTGTATTCGAAATACTATTCTAAATTCTTACATTTGTCCACTATACCATTCCGGCCTTTATATATCACATAAAAAGTTATTGAATATCACAAATTAGTAAGGGATGTTTGGACTACAGCATCTAAAACTAAACTCTATTAATTCTCCGATTCTGCCCTGCTACTCTAACTTACTCGAATTTAGGTCATACATAACACAACTTTACTCATATGCTTTAGTACCCACAAAAATTGAGCGCTAAAGCAGGCATGCATTCATTGTAGCGTAAAGAAACGATCTTATTAGTATTTATGAATTTGACAGCCAAAGAAAACGAGCAACTCATGCGACTGGAGTGGACTGATTGCCAAAGATTGTATTGTTTATCAAAGCTTGTTTATTGTTGATTTTAAAACGAAAAGTACAAAATGATCTACACGCCTTTGGGCTCTTCTCGCGCACGTGAGTGGCTCACGCGTGCGGGGAAACCGCATCAGGGACACCCCTCTGGCGGTGGTTTCAGTCGACCCCCGTATCAACGGGGGTGTCTAATCTAGGGTGCGCGCGATGCATCCCGGTAATCCCATGGCATGGCCGTTCGATCGTGGCTTCTTTTGTTGTTCAGGCGTCAGTTTAATTGGGAGCGCGTAAGGCTCTCAGGCACATCTCGATTTCAGATAAAGGCTGCTGGGAAGCCTCGGCCTCTTCGTGGGTCTTCTTCTCTGGCTGGTTATTCCTGTTTTTCTTTCCTCTGCTGATGTTTGAGCTTCTCGGGATGGGATTGTTGGCGGGGGCCATAAGGCTCGCACCCGCCGACGTCTCAACCATTCGTGGTTGTGTGGCATCACGTCTGTATCGCGTCTTGCGCCCGGCGTCGCCTGTCCAAGCCGCGGTCCCCGCGCGGCGGTTGCGCGTTTCCCGACGGAATACAGGGCATAGTTTGATGCTATTTGAGGGATGCGGCCCCCCGCAGTTAGCGCAGGCCTCCGGCTCCCCTCTGGGTCGGTCGCATTCTCGCGCGAAGTGCGGTCCCCCGCACCTCACACAGGCTATCGGTCTGTGGCATAGGTAGGAGGAGTGCCGAAACAGCTGGCATCTGTGGCATTGAGCCGGCCCTTTCCAGCCCCGCCAGGCTTCGATCGTGACTTTCATGAGAAGGATCTCTCCTATATTGTAGATGGCCGGTATGAGGCGAGGCGTTCTTCTCAGTGAGGAGTGGAATATGCACCCTCTTCCCTCTCTTCCTTTTATGATGCAGGTGTATTCTGGTTCGAAGCCCTTCTCTCGGAGGGCCTCGGTGATGATCTCTGGCTGGGTGTGCACTGATAGGCCGCGAATCGCGACCTTTAGGTTTCTTTCGGACGGGGGTGAGTAGGCGTACCAACTCGCATCCCCTGTTTGCTCGAGGTATTCGTATATGGTTCGATACTCTTCCATATCAGCCGGCAGGAAGCGTATCCCTTCGCCATACGCGTACGCGTTGGGTTTGCGCCCCAGCTTGTCGGCCAATCTCCGGAGATGCTCCGGCCAGTTGGCCAGACTCTCCGCTACGATCGGCGGACAGCGCCTCCTAGGTGTCTCGGTTGTGACGTCGGTGTTTCTCGCGGGCTGGGCTTTCGATGTCGACGGAGTCGCCACTGTCGCGGCGTACGATGGCTGCGACTGCGCTGGTGCACGCGCAAGTGGCGCCCCGGGGCTCTCGGCGGCTATAGCCGTACTTATTGAGCGTTTGGATTCTGTAGGCTTCTTCGATTGGCCGGTTGGTGCGCGCGCCTGTGGCGCCGCGCGGCTCCCGGCGGGTATAGCCGTCGTTACGGTGGTTTCGGGTTCTGCGGGCTTGCTTTTTCCCGAAGGTACAGGTGGCGCCCCCCGGCTAACAGCGGGTATAGCGCGAGACTTCGGTTGTTCCGTAGGCTTCTTCTGCTGAGCGGTCGTTGTATGTTCTGGGTACTTGATCGCGCTCGAAGGCTGCGCCCGAGCAGCCTTTCGCGGCGAAGCTGGCGCAGGTGCTACGGGCGCCTGCACCGCTGGGTGATCGACGCGGAGCGGGAGCCTCTGCGTGGGCTCGACCGTTCGCGGTTTCTTCTGGTCTGGCGACCCGGCTTCTGGAGATTGTTGCTTGCGGGCAATCACTTCGGTAATCACGACGAGGCCCGCATCAGAATCGCTGCGCTTCCGGCGAAGCGCGCGACCGAGCGGGCTTGCCTGACTTTCCGGAATCAGTGGTAAGTCGATATTTCCGCGAGCTGCGCTAGCGAGCGCTGCTGCGTCCGCGGCGGCGAGTTCTTCTCCGTCCATCTTGGCCTCCTGGAGGCGCAGATACAGCGCCATCCACCGAGTCATCCCCACCGTTAGGACCCCAGCTGTAATGAGCTGGGCGAGAGTGAGTAAATCACTCTCGTACGCCTCTAACTGCGGAGACGGCTCGGCGGGCGGCCTCTGTTGCGCCTCCATCGGCCGCGATGGCGGTTCAGGCGACTGCGTTCGCGACTCGGGCGAGGCGGTCGCAGTGCGGTGTCCGGTGTGAAGAGCTGTGGTGGTCAAGTTTGAGTCGGCAGGGTCTGTAGACAAGCTTGTATTTCTGCGTTGAGATGACGCAGAGGCATCTGGTTGGCCCTGAAAAGGGCCTTTTGCATTTCTTCCTGTTGCCGTCGCCGGTCGGGAAGAGGTGGCGCTAGTGCGGCGCATCGTCACGCAAGACGAGCGTGGTCGTAAGACTCACGGAACTCCAAAAACGTCTTCGCGCGCGTACGACGATGGAGCGAGTCCATCTACACGCTAGATAAGTACTACAATATAACCTAGTACTATCTATTTTGGGTCATAACAAGACGTATTAAACCTTATTTCTTATAATATTATACTTGGAGACGGAAATCAAATATGAGAAATTTATTTTTAACATGAGTCTGGTTTTCACATCTATTCGCACTTCGAGCAATAATTATGTACATTTTATCCAGTTTGTTAGTTATTCAAACATATGATGGGATGCACAAACTCAATGCAAAATATCGATATTAGATGTACTCGAGCCGCTATACTACGCGTCGCTTGTCTGGCGCAAGCGCAATACGTCACGAGCATTTCGAGGCCATCGGTGACGTGAACCCATAAGTTTTTCGCCTACCAAATATCGCATAACGCGGCTAAAGAAGTTAATTTCAAAAAGTTATCACCGTCAATCTGAATAGTTAGTAATTTTTCATTAAAAAAATTCTGCAATCTTACACTAATATAGATTATTATGATATTAACAATAATTGCTCTCACTAACTATATAGTCATTATTTATAATATACTACCGGGCCCGGCAGACGTTGTCTCCTCACTCTGATTATAAAAAAATCCTGAACAAATTATATACCAAAACGTTCCTTGTGAATCACTTTATCCACTGGTGAAAACCGCATAAAGATAAGTTCAGTCGTTTTTGAGTTTATCGCGAACAGACAGACAGACAGACGCGGTAGGGGACTTTGTTTTATACTATGTAATGATATAAATTATTATTATGATATTAACAATAATTGCTCTCACTAAATATATAGTCATTATTTATAATATACTAACGGGTCCGACAGACGTCTCCTCGCCCTGATTATAAAAAAAATCCTGGACAAATTATATACCAAAACGTTCCTCGTGAATCACTTTATCTACTGGTGAAAACCGCATAAAGATCCGTTCAGTCGTTTTTGAGTTCATCGCGAACAGACAGACAGACAGACGCGGTAGAACAGACAGACAGACAGACGCGGTAGGGGATTTTGTTTTATACTATGTAATAATGACATGTCTATCCTTTTCAAATTAAGCATACGTAAAGATAAAAATATAATCATTCGACCAACATATTTATTATTATAGTTATCCTACGAACCATTAAATGTCACAGCGTCTAAACGATTACTCAGGTTTCATGCGATTCAACTACATATATTAATACTGGAATTTATGAGAAAATGTTAATAAATGCCCATGTTTGTAAATAATTGTCTTCTTATAACTCATCATAATTTACTTGGTATTACTTATATCGTCTTACGATTCTGTCTCTTTAAAATACGTTAATATTTAGCTTTTGATTAAAGATATAAAAGCTATTGAAGAGGAGTATTTTGCTTACACGAGATTTAAAAAAACATTTTTTTAAATAAAATATTCGTAATTAAAATTACTATCATAATTTGTATTGATTTTGATGTTTTGGTTCATACTTTTAATTCTTTATTTTAATGTACATAGCTTACTGTAGGGTTTACTTCATCTGAAAATATTTTTTTTCAATCCTATAGTAACACCACCTCCTGCTTCTAATTGTGAACGTAAACCACCGACGAATCCACACAAACACTCACAAATGTTCTTATGTACATCGGTCTAGGACTCCAGCCGCTTAGGAGGAGTTGAGTAACAAACACACATACAGAAAAATTATATACATAAAGTTTTAGATTAAGTACACACATACCTGATAATAAGGCTGAAATATGGCTGAACATGGTCACACAGTAAGCCTAGAGGCACTAGAAGGATAGATTTAAAGTGCAGCTGCCGTAAAAAACCAACTATAAGTATTTGGAGACCGATTTTTATATTGAGAATTACATTTACCAAAGGGGATTTAGAAAATGTTCTACAACCAAGCAACATATAATTGAGATAGTCAACAGAAGAACAAACAGGATTACTGGAATTGTACTGTAATTTCTACACGATCACGTAAGAGGATGACTTTAATTGTATTTTACAAGTTAATTCATTATTCAATTGCAAGTTACAGGCATTATTTAAGCGTTTAGAATTTTTACTAATGAAACATTTTTAGTACAATATATGAAAAATATGAAATGAAAAATAAACATTTTTATTACATAAAATAATAACAAGTTATAACAACCAAATAATGAAACCCCCGGTAAGCACTGTAATAATTTTTATTACTATTTTGGGAGCAACGATTTAAATTAATTTATTTATTTTCTAAGTTTTTATTTTTTAAGTTTTTTTTTATCCAATATGTTTTTTAAATTTTATAAACACAATATACCACGTGATGTTAAATAACGATGTAGTCCAAGATGCTAAACCTAGAGTTACCAGCTCTCAAGTCACACCCATAGATACTTGGCGATAGATTTTCAACTTATGCCAGACGGTAGTGGAGAAACCCTACCCACCATGCTATGCTATGCATTGCAATGATTTTCCATTATCGAAAGCTCCGATTCATTTATTATTATTTATATGTTTACAATATTATTACCATATTTATAATATGGCATAAATGATTACCAAATATACGTCTAAAATAATCATGAAATCTAATAGATTGCATGTAGTTGTCAGTGCAATAAATTAAGTAGTATATTAAACATATCTGATGACGATGACGCAATCTTGTGAATGCTAACTTAAACAATGAAGTCATCGCATCCCTATCATATAGACCGTTTTATATTATGTGTAGGTATTGTATGTTGCGGTTTTATAAAAAGGCACCTAATGACATACGATGTATGTCATGTGATAGAAGTGTAATAAAGTAAAATAATGTTTCGAACAATCGAAGCATTTCAAAAAAAATATAGGAATATTCTGAATCATCTGTTTATGTTTATTTCTGTGTATTAAAACTTTCAATGTATTAAATACCCATTTTCTATTGTTAGTGTCGTTTTTTCTACAAACGTAGAATAAGACGAAAGATAAAATTTTTGAAAAGATTTTTATCTTGTTACGCCAAAGAAGTATAACTTCTAACGCGTGTACATAAATAAGTACACATACACTTTTTTTATAACGTTTTATTTCAAGAACCAAGTTTATGGATTTTTTTAAATATTTTAAATCATTAAATTTATATATAGTACACGACAAAAAAAGTGTCTGTGTACTTATGTACACGCAATAGAAGTTATACTTCTTTGGGGTAACAAGATAAAAATCTTTTCAAAAATTTTATCTTTCGCCTTATTCTACGTTTGTAGAAAAAACGACACTAATAATAGAAAAAAGGTAGTTAATACATTGAAATTTTTAATAAAAAGAAATACAAAGAAACAAAATGTTGACCATAGCTAACATCAGGGTGTCGGTTTTTCGTGCCGGTGTGCGCGCGCATTGTAATAACTTCAGGGTGTCGGTTTTTCGTGACGGTGTGCGTGCGCAAATTTATTCTCGCTATTTTTCCCTAACGCGCCAAAAGAACTATAACTTCAAAAACTCGGTCATATTCGGTCATAGGAAGGAAAAAATAAATCCTCTCTTAGAGTAACATTCACGTACATAATTTTACTACTTTAATTTTTGTACGAATATGTCAACTTTACTAACTCCATTCTTTTAGAGCATTTAGTGCCACAGTTCTTCATGTATTATTTATTACATTACTTTATTTCATGTAATTGTAAAACTATGTGTCAACATTTTATTAAATTATAAATTCTTTGCAAGGTCGAAGTATTTAAGTACATTATTTTATTCTACATAAAAAAAAACTTGCCAGTGTTCAAAATATACGTGGAATGTATAATTGGGCATTCTCTGGAAAATGTTACAGAAACGACAGATGCGAATGACGAGAGCGAATTTTTTACTCCGAAAAAGCTGATATTTATTTCGAACAAACTACTGCCGATTTAAATTACAAAGATGAAAGGTTAATTTATTTTTGTCAGAACGTAAATAAATGCCATATTTAATGAAAGGCAACGTCTCTCTGTTCGTTGGTGTTCTTGTAACTCGAAATCAATTGAACGGTTTTATATGATACATATTTTTTAAAATCCTTTAGTATAACTATCTTGTTAGGTTTTAGTACAAGTTTTATCTTTTTTGAAAACTTCTTTAGCAGCTATTAAAGAAAGTGTTAGGGGAAATTTATGGGTTCGCGTCACCGATGAGCTCGACATGCTCGTGACGTGTCACCGATGATCTTGATATGCGCGTGACGTATTGGGCTTGCATCAGACTAGCGACGCGTAGTATAGTGGCAGGTGTACCTACATGTAATATTGATATTTTTATTGAGCTTGTGCGACCCATTATATTATTAATTGGTTAATAAACTGTATAAAAATGTATATAACTATTGTGTGGAGTGCCAATAGATGTGAAAACCAGGCTAATGTTAATAATTTCAATTTACAAAATAAGAAATTCAAATAATTCAGATTATGATTGGTTTAAAAATAAAAAAAAGAATACTGTTATATTCCTTTGATTTCAATTTTTGCCTCTGTCGGCAGTCCTTATGACCGCTTCGTTTTTTTAAGTAGATATTACACAGAATAAGTTATGAGATTGAAATTTAATTAAGTCGACACAAAATAAAAACACCTTAACTATATATTGGTGGTATATGCGAACGGAACAACGGGTAGAGCTAGTATAATATAAAACAGATAGGTTTTAAAAGTGCAATAACGTATTTGCAACGTTTACCTTTTTAATTAAATAGAAAAGAATTCAGCAATTAAACGGTTCGAACAACTTTCCAGATGGTTAAGATAAGCGCGAAAGATTTCGTCCTGACATCAACTCGTAGAGGACTTAGTAGAAACTTAATATGAGGAAACTTCTAAGAACTAGTCAGTTAATTAGATTTTAAACTTGAACATTCTGGCAATAATAGTGCTTATTTTAGTATGCGGATTTTTGGTAACAAATTTTATCAACATTCGTGTTGTAATAAATGTGACAAAGGCTTCACGCAATTGAAATTTTATTACATACATATCTCGTTAAAGACTTTATAAAAAAATTGGTAGTGTGTAAAATCGGTTTACAGGCGATAATTTTACGTGGTAACGTCATAAGAAAACTTGAAAACTTGCATACTTTTATGAATTGTATTGAATTATTCTATATATAGATAGATGCGTCACAAGCCGAACGCTTTGGCCAATCGCGCCTCTGTATCACTTGTACCGCGCTCTTGCTTGCAAGCTCGACTCAGGCGGAACGTGACAATGAGTCATGCTTTTTTGTGCGTGCAGCCGGTGTTCATCGATTTATATCGTTATAACGTCGTTATCACGTCAATAAGACCATGAATTTCCATTCCAAAAATGAGGATTTTTCTCAATTTCGTTGTAGTTTTTTTCACGTCTTTCTCATTAGACATTTATGTGTATTTATTTACACATAAATGTCTGTCTGTCTGTTTGTATGAACACGCATCACTGCTATAATAATTCGTTCATGATAAAACCTCATCGTAAAGCATATCTTTGAGTGACATTTAGACTTTGTTTCATTTACAATCGGTTCAGTCTGTCAAAAGTTATCATTCTTTTAATGACGACGCGACTTAAGTACGAGAGAAAAGTAGATAAGTAAATGGACTTAATACATTCAGATGACTTTATTAATCACTATTTTTTTACATAAGGTTTTACGCGGCGTAAGGTAATAAATATGAGGGAGACGACTACGAAAGTCTATAATTGTATTCAAGGATACCTAGATTTGCGTATTCAAAATGTGTCACTCTGTCAGTCACGAAGACAGGTAGTTAATCCGATTTAGGTCATATTATGACATCTTTTCTCTCTATAATGATAAATCGAAGCTTGTCACATCGTGTTTCTAAAACGTAAAACACGCGAATTTATCTATTAAAATTCGCATCTTCATTCAGATTTTTTTAATGTTCCGAAGTAGCGAAAAGGTATGTAATTCTTCTAATGTTAAGTGGGCAACCTCAAAAGGACCGCAATTCTTTTGTTTTTTTCTTTTCGAACTGACTACGTACGCTATTGCCCTAGCAAGGCCTTAACAATTTCACCGGAATACTCGCGGTGAGCGCTTAAGTCACTCAGTCGATTTTATTTTGACAACTAGCTCAAGGGTGCACGGCACACCTCGGCTTGAGCTGTTGCTTAAGTTACGCAAAAACGCGAGTCTAATTGAGCTAACCTAAGTTAAGATATACGAGTATATATGTAACAAGCCTGTATACCTCAATAACTCGTAGGTATATGTATTTCGTATCGGGCAAGTAACAATTCTTTTGATAATTTCAAGTTCTCAGGAGAACTGAGTTGAAATACCTCGTATGCCAGAGTATATTATCAGCCACACATTGCAATGGAAAATATATGTGTCAGCACTTCGGCTTTACGATAGAAGTAGGCGTGACAATGTTGATCTCGCAGTCGTACCTTCCACAAATTCCACCACGCTTAAACAAGTTCCATCATTTCTTTATAATATTTTATTACGTAATAGATAGTTTTAATAGTTCACTGGAATACATGAAATAGTACTACAAGTCTTGTACGTATGAGTTTATACGATCGATTATAGTGTAGTTTATTTTCATAAGCAAACCTTACTGGATAAATCCTCAAGTAGAACCTTTCCACAGATTTTAAACAATAGAAATGAAAACACTGCGATAAATCACGTATATTTGAGTAGAAACATAAAATGTATTTAATACTCGTCTCAATATTTCCTTATATTGGTATCATACAACTTTAGAGATGAATAAACTCGATAAGGTCGCAATACACGAAACGGATACATGACGATTGCACAAAAAAAAACTTTGGGCCAATGTTGTGATTGCTACCCCAAAATATCCTTTATTCCTTAAGTAATACGGCTCGCCATTCGATAAATTAATACAACAATGGTAACAATAAAACAGTAATTACATATGTTTTGGTTCTCCATTAGATGTAATTTGGGCGAACAGCAAAAAAATAATGAAATGGCAATCTATTTGATTCTGATATGGCATGCAAAGTGACGAGGAGCAAAAACTTGTACTGAGAACGAAACGTGATATGGAATATTTATCACATAATACAATTTAATTTTATGTTATTCAAGAATAAATTAGCGTACGAGGAAATAAGGCTTACCAATTAATGAACATGAAGTAATATGATGAATTTTTTTTTAAATGTTCAACAAGCACGTTTCCACAATCTCACATAATGGTAAGTGACGATAAAGCCGACGACGTATCGCGCTTATTTGCTAGATATTTGTGCACTCTACTCTTGAAGATTTCGAAGTTATAAGACGCCGCGAGTGAATGCCACTCCTTAGCCGTACGTATAATAAACTGTGGAAATGTGGAAGCAAATCGCTTCGTACGAATCACGGGAATATCAACCACGTAAGGGTGAAAACCCTAACGGCGTCTAGTCGTCCTTTGGTGGAATGGGGACGGTAGAATTATATTATGTAATTCCGTGCACACTCTCCAAAGTGTAACCTACAAAACACTGAGAGACAAGCCACTTTTCGTCGATACTCTAAACTGAGCATTCTTGTCTGTAATTTCAAATAAGAAAATCTATATAAGGTAAAGCTCGAGATGAATTAGAAATAATTCTATGCGAATCAGATAACATAAAAAATAACATAAACATTTTAAATAACCAGTTACTTACAAAGTTCTACAGCTCTAATATTCCATGGTGCGTGAATGTAACCGAACGCAAAACTAAAGCGCAATACAATTGATAATATATCTACAGACTCTTTGTAAAGAATAATAGAAATATTGCTTGAATAATTTTCAAACATACAACTATACTACTATTTTGGTTGATTGAGTCGGATAACGATGTGGAAAGGTTTGGACATATGCTTTCATCTTGTCGTAACAAGTTAAAGAATGCTTATAATACTCGTTGGCTGTATTCACAAAGCCTTTGTCAAAGATTCAAAAAAAGTTCAAAAGAAATTCGACAAGACATTTTTATATACTTACATTTACTTTCTTGATACAATTAAATCGTACACTCCAATATTTATTCACTTTGTAGCTTCAGCTGTCCTTTATAAAATGTCTTTCGAGTTATTTGACATAGGGTAGACTAAATGTAGTAGTCTAAAGGGTAAATATTTATCTATCTTTAGTTAGACACAAATAAGTAGATCCCAAGGGTTGATGTCAAACAAGCGACTGGTTGTAAAATATTAAGCTGAATCGCCGTCCAAATTATGGAGAAAATAATGTATTATGCAGACGCAGATGGGACAGAGGGCAAGAAAAGGGAAACGTTGTCAGCCAAGTCCTTGCAAAAGCAAAGCGTGATTGTTCCATGAGGGAATATATTTTAACTTTATATATACACTAGCCTCTGCCCACGACTTCGTTCGCGTGGAATATTTACTTTGGGCTAACGCTAACACGCAGCGGAAGCTCTCGAAAGGGAAAAAAAAACGATTTTTAAACATTCTTCATTGGTGCTCCACACCTATTGGTCTTAGCGTGATGATATATAGCCTATAACCTTCCTCAATAAATGAGCTATATAGCACTGAAATCAATATATAGCATTCAAATCGAACCAGTAGTTCCTGAGATTACAACGTCACAAACTCACAAACTTTATCTCTTTATAATATAAGTATAGAAGTATAGATTTTCGGTTGCTATCTCTTACCCTTTGATTTATTAGGTATTCAATATTTAAAAAAGTAAAAGCAGTCATAAGGAGCGCCGATAGAAACGAAAACTCATAACGATGGAATAATTGTGTTCTTATTTGAATCTTTAAATCAATTATAGTCTGAATTATTTAAATGGCCTCATTTGTAAATTGAAATTATTAAAATGTTAGTTTGGTTTTCACATCTATTGACACTTCTAGCAATAATTACCTATATACATTTCAATACAGTTTATTAATTAATTAAAGATATGACGGGCTACTAAGCTCAATACAAAATATAAATATTACATGTATGCTATACTACGCCTCGCAAGCCTGGCGCAAGCGAAATACGTCACGTGCATGTCGAGGTCATCGGTGACGCGAACCCATAAGGTTTTCTCCTACCAAATAACTTTTATTAAACCGCTCAACGCGGCTAAAAAAATTTTCACTTCAACAACTGACGAGCTCAATTTATAACAATGTAGCACCGATACCACATATAAACCATTAACTTCTTTTCATTTTAAAAGTACTCTATATTCATAAAGATTAAATAAAAAATAACTAAAGAATTGAATGATTTAAAAGGCAATCGGCAAACTCGTGGGCGTATCAATGGTTTGATGACTACGAAAATTATCAGGTAACGAAGTTCTTTTTTTTTTAACCTCTATTGTTCGTCTCGATGTAGCACGGGTCGAGATAACGAGTTAGGGTTATCGAGACCATCAAATTTATTATAATTGTATTATTTATTGTTATTTTTTATTTAGTGGATGACTCAGGATGGTTTGAGAATCCATATTAATTTATTTAAGAACATAAATTATTCACCAGTTTTAAGGTATAATAAAATATAAATAAATGAGTAATTAATAAAAATAAAGCATATTTATATTACTAGTTTGTGACAGCAATGAATTGGTCTCCGTTGGACTACAACTGAAGCATTCAATTACCTATAAATTTTCTAAAACTGTAAATATTATATAGCCAAAAATAACTACATTTTCATGTCTCTCGATTTTGAACTGACTTCAATAGAATATATCAATGGTTTCCACTTTGCAAAAACTCTTTCTACATCTCTATATTACAAACATAATCTTCAATACTATTTCCATATACAGGTTCCGTATGTTCTGTCGTTTTACATGCATATCTTTAGTTTGACGTTTCGTGTTCATTTTAATTTTATATACGTATATAGAAATGAATTATTCTCCAAATTGAGGAAATATTTGAGTGAATTACCGCATTGAAACATCGACTTTTATATACCTTGGAATAGTAATAGCACTAAATGTCAACTATAGATACCTACGTAACGTTATATCATGAAGAGTAAAAGCCACTACAATATCTCAAAGTAGATTAAACGATGATATTATCGAACGAATGCTGCTTATATCGTGAAATTTACTCACGTCGAACGAAAAGGGAACGCTGTAAGTGCTTCGAGTGAAATAGCAACGGGACCGCTTGTGGCGTGGAAAGCGAAAGTGGTGTGGGTTGGAATCTGAACTACTATGGGAACTGGAAGACGTTTATACGTATATTAAATGAAAAAATACGATAATTATTGTGATTTTCAGCTTAAAAGAATACAAATACGCTTATTAAAATTACAAGCATACAATTTATGCACATTTACATTTAATATAACAATAATGCGGATGGAAGATAAAAGTGGAACTAGAGATACTTCTTGAATTCGTTTTTAAATACGCGAAATGTTATTCCAGTTAGTATTTTATAGACATAGTATTTTTAACATATTAAGTATATAGAAGGTAGTTAAGTCAATAACAGTAATTAAATTTAGCTTAATGCCATCCCTATTGATTATGTAAAATACAAAAAAATGTTCGACATAAAATAATAAATTATATTACGTAAGATTCACACCGCGATTATATCCATCGTTACTTAATTGCTTGCGGTTAGACATAGCGGTCGTACAATCGCTTAATTTTAATTCGTAAGTACCTATATCTTCAGAAATAATGACTTTTTATCTTAGTTTTATTTAGCAACCTTTATCACTAAAGACATGTCAATAAAATCATAACGAGAACGAAGTCACGGGTATTAGCTAGTTGATAATAATTATTAAAAACCACACGATTTATCTCATCACAATCGAAGACTATAAACATCTCCGTTTAAATTAAGTGGATATTCTGGCCTTCGAAGCTTTAAGCATGAACGTAAACCTTAAATATCAACTTTAATGAGCATTAATTAAGGTCGTTTAGGTCTCGATTCGATTAAATACGATTTTCACGTATACATCTGTTGTTAGGTATTGTCAATTATTTTGTAATATTTACACATTAAGTCATAACTATCGTGTCGTCATATATATAACTCATGTCTACTTACAACTATAATTGATACAGTTAAAGTAGACAGATTAATTTAAAAGAAATATAATATTACATTTATGGATGCATCACGTATCGGTTTTACCAGAGCACTATATTTTAAATGTATAGACGAAGCCTTATGAATTTTGGAACATTATATGATCCATCGACTTATTTATGTATTGTCGGGCTTAGATTAATTATGTTTCATTCTGAAATCACTTCCTGGAAATTTCACTGTTGTAGTCTGCTTTCCGTATTTTACTTCTCCACTTCGCTCTATGTCTGTGACATATTGTTTGAAAATTTTATACTTTCTTATGTCCTTTAATAATTTCCTATTTATTTCGAACCAGTGCAGCATTTGAATTCTTAATCGCGAAGGGAAAGTCGTAGTACCAAATTATCTATGTAATTTGACTGCCTCATCTTACATGACTATACCACAGCTGTCTACTCTCTTAGTCTAGTTTAAGAGTTAATTGTTCTCATGTACATAAGAACGTATCTACTAGTTTTATAACCCTTGAGGTGGACATATTTATTTGTATGTAATTTATTTAATTGACATTTATATATATTAGATTATATTCAGAAAAGAAAAAATATATACTTAACGGACATGAAGACTGTTAACTTAATATACAGCAGTTTTACGATTACAATAGCCTTAAGGTAAAACTACTTCATCGATGTAATTGGAATAACCTCTTTTAAAGTACAGTTTTATGATATATTTCTAAAGTAACTGTTGTGTTTTATTATTGTGAAGGTTTTTTATAGTTTATAGTTTCTTTAGTTTTAAAGTTATATTTCACTATAACTCGCCACTAGACGGCATCTGACTAAATTTTATTGTTATTAAGGTATGTACTTTAATTTAACACAGACGAGATCGTGGGTCGTTGGCAGTAATATTTATAGAAATGAATGTTTCTTTGTTTGTTTTCTATGCGTTTTTATTATTCAGATAAGTAAAATAAAAAACTTTGGACATTTGTTGTGCATTGCCCATGATGGTTTCGGATTTACTACAATCACTGAACAATAGATGGCACATGTGTCGTTTCTTTTAGAACATTTCAGTAACATATATACGGATAAAAGCTAGTTTTTAATAACACGTTGTTATCATCTTGAAAATTCTAGATAATTCTAAAAGTTCTAAAAGTGAATATATTTAGAAAAAGTAACAGCACCATCTGTTCGTAAGTAGAGTTCAGTTGAAGAATATTTCGCTTACATTTATTGTTGGCACTGTGAACATTTTAATAGACAATTTTGTTTCTCTTTTATTATAGTTGTTAATTATAAAGCGGTAAGAAATACTGAATATCAATAATCAGCATTTTTTTATTAAACTTGTTGAATGGATTATAAAGTAGCTTGACATTTACAGCACCTGCCTGTGTAGTTATTACATTGTCCGGTTAAATATTCAGCCGTTATGTTAAAAGAAACGAAGAATGCAATTTAAGTGGCTTTTACGTACTAATTAATATTATTGTAAGGTTAGGTAATACATACTAAACCGGGTTCTTCTACACGGTCTGTTAAGTGATGTGACCTACTTGATTTACAATATCAAAATATTATATGACTAGAGATATTACAATAAAGTTCGGTAATACTTTTTATTTTTCAACTCTTGCTTTAAAAAGGGAGCCAGGAAATTTGAAGGTTACAGGTAATTTTCCAAAATGGACTACTATGGGTAAATCAAAAGATTTGACTGATAGAATATTTATTCGATGTTCGTAGATTCGAACCTCCATGTATACCAGCATTTTTTTCGAAATTCGCATACATATACTCATTTAAATCGGTAACTCCATCGACTGACGGTGAAGGAAAACTTCGCGAGGAAACCTAACTCCGAGGAATGTTCTTGAGGTATCACCATATTTGGGAAAAATATAGAACTGTGGTTTTCTCCAAGTTTGAAATCGCCAACACGTAGTGCGCTGGCATGATGTTATGCTCATACCTTCCTCAGAAGAGGCCCATAGCCCTATAGTGGGCCATATATGTATACTTCGTATGCAAATAAAAGCTAAGAATAAATATAATTACAGTGTGAAAGTGCATAAATGTTCATATTGTAATGTTTTGTGACTATTATGTCTAATATAACACCTTCAAATGCAGTAGATAATAACAGTTATCTTTTAGTCATTCATTAATGATTGATTATTCACATAATATTTGCCATATTGTAACATCTATGGATATTCGCAATTTTTTTCCATCTTGGCAGAATTCCAAAGTCGCGATGTCCACGCGAAGACAGATCCAATCATTGAAACTCGAGTTTGTTGGCGTCGAGACATGTCGTCGTCTAGAGGGCCATACGTCAGATGTTTTGCTGGATCTGCAGTAAAATTATTCGAATACGTACCTAACTATAATAAGAGTTGTGTGCGTGATGACTGTTAGTTATCATTTACAATCTAAAGGTATATGTAAATACTTAATCGTTCAACCTTTGAAGACATACAATGTGTTTACAAAGTTATTTTATTTTAATAATATGTATTGCCCGCGACTTCATAGTCATGTTATTATTACACGGGAACTATGTGTTTACGAGACTGTCATTTCTTATTTTATTTCTAAATTATCCCGTACTAATTAACTTTTCTAACGAGTTTCTGGCGACATCTAAATCTGTCATGTTTAGTGGCTTTTAAATTTTATTCATAATCTTGTGTTATTATTTATCTTCTACAATATTAATTGAAAATATATGTTGTAAAAAGCATTTCAATCTACAATAAACATCCGTCGTAATTAATGTATTTAATTGGGTAAGTATTAATACTATAATGGTCTAAATAACGTTCATAATTATCCTTTAATAATATGTAAAAAATAATGATTACTGTGAATTATCGGTAGGATATATACATATTATACAACTACGGACATTTTGTGGGCATTATAATATGTAGAATACCGTAGGACATTCATTCAATGTACCTACTTATGTGATAAGGTTTATCCGGTGTTTCCAATGTGAGCGTCCGAAAACTCCTTCCGACGTTAGTGGAATACATGGATCTCTATTTTATATACGTTTAATATACATTTGTATCATAGATGTAAACCTTTCGGAAAAAAAAATACTAAAATCAAAATTAACAACCTACCAAAGCCGTTGCGTAGTTTAGAAGAAATAAGGTAACACACAGACAGTTAAGAAAAGAGACTTTGATTTATAATATTTATAGATTAATTATCAAGTATAAATTATAAGAAAAAAAAATCTCAATGGAACTTTGTAGAATACCTGACATTAACAGTATCGAATCCAGTATTCTAGGTTGATTAATAGCGAGTAAGAAAATGATTGATGTACACTCATGTACTCATGTACTGTAATACTCAATACAGAGACAGAGAAGGATGTGCGCAAATTGTATGTCATTATAGAATGTATAGTACATAATTACGATGGAACACGCTTCAGTGCTAAATATAATATTTGAACAGATTTTTTGCGTAGCAGCTACCATAGAAAATCATAACATTTAAAAAAAGACTATCCTTGAAATTGAACGAACTCATAAATTCGTCATTAGATGCATATCACCGCATGGAGTATTATAATTGCGAGGCAGCGATGCATGCCCCCGATGCTCGCAAAAACACGACCCGACAATACATTTTCATGATACAAGACCGTAAACAAAAGACATTTAAAATTATAATGGCGACGATAAAAGACCTAATGTAAGGCTCTTTGTTTCGTATGATTTTAATTAAATCAAATTTATTCCTATTAATATTCGTAATGTCATTGTCATTGCTAACTCACTGATAACTATGTTTTATTACAAATTTAAGTATACTTACACATTATACATTACATGCATAAGGTCGAGACAACTTAAGGAGATATCAATGCCAATTATAGATTCCTATAATCAGGGCTTATTTGTGGGAGCACGCAGTGCCCTTAAACGGGATTTCGAAGATATCGAAAAATTGCCATAAGAACTGAGAAAATAAAAGAGTTTGAAAACAAAATTAACAAACAAAATTGGTAACCTTTACAAAAAACTTTGGATTTAGGTCAAAATTATCTAGATAGATCTAATCTAACTTTCTTGAACAGTTACCGCGTTGCACAGTAGTTTGTCTCTGTCGTAAAAAAAATGATGGACTCATAATTTTCCAAAATTACCGTGCCCCTATAAAAGAAGTGACAAAAAACGCCTGCCTATAATAATAATATTTTAACGTTATTTTGTATCAAGTTCTTGATTATGTTATGCGCAAGCCCAAAAACTTACAGCTATATACAGAAACGAATCATGAGATTAGTTGATCGCGTGATCGGACACCGCTTCGATGGACGTAAGTTTCAATCCTAGCAACTGTCAGAGCCTGAACTGATGAAACCATAGCATGACGGTAAGGCTTTATCTAAGTCCGGCTGGCTAGCTACCACCCGCAATTTGAAAATCTATCGCCAAATATTGATGTGTGCCGAGTTGTTGTGTCCGAGTTGAGAGCCAACTCCATCTAGAACATCAGATAGGGTTGTGGTCAAACGCTAAAAATTTAAAGTATTATAAAAAACAAAAGAGCGGTTATACAGATCAACAAGGACTGCTAAATAATATAATTCTCTTACTTAATTCACGCAACTAAATTTATTTTCATTTTGCGTACTTAAGACATCACGTATCCGTCATATCTACAAGTGTATTCGATTACTTGTTCTCTTATTAACATATGGTCCGTGTTATTAAAACAGATAATTCGGTATATTTAACACAAGATCGTCATAATCATTTTACTTCTATTTGCGGTTAGTCAATGCGCCTCGAACTATTGAATTGACACCATGATTGTTAGACTTGTTAGTAAAAACGTGGTCATGACATATATCGTCGCTGCTTCTGCAAAACCCGACAAACGCTTTCTTAGTTATAATGTGTTAGCAGAAATAATAAGGAATGCGTTGTTATGCGTTAAAAGGAGCAATTTAAGGTATAAAACAAATCTTAAGAAAAAGTACAAGAGAAATTGTATATTGTTTTTAATGACACTGAAAAGTGGAATATTTTTATTTATAGAGTTGTATAGGCATAACGATAACATTTACAATATGATATATACATTCAAAAACCATTACCTTCGCTTTCAGTTGTTACCACATTTCAAAAACGGTTAGTAGTTAGACATAAATACTGTTAAATAAACATCAGTAATGTCTCCAAAGATATTTATTAGTTTTAATAATCGTTCCCAACGAACCAAATACGAAGTCGCTTAGTAAAATTATAAATTTGTTGAAATAAAATTGTATACATAAACCACTAGTTAGATATTCCGTGTTATATATAATTCAGAACAAAAATAAATAATTCCTACTCGTATATAAACAAAAACTTTTCTTAGTGCATGAACTATTTTAAAACGTTTCGAAGAAGAATCATTAGTAACATAAAATTCACACGCGGCAATAAAAATTACTTTATTTACTTCAAAATGAAATAAAACGTATTAAAAGAACGAAATATTTATCATGGTTCATGTTCTATCAAATGCAGAATGTATTACCGGAGACCGTAAAGCCAGTAATAAAACCTTTACTCAGAAAGATACGAACAAACAAAGTTATCTCTTTAAAGCGTTCGCTCTACGACATTTTTGCAATCATTACATAGTATAAAACAAAGTCCTCTACCGCGTCTGTCTGTCTGTCTGTTCGCGATAAACTCAAAAACTACTGAACGGATCTTCATGCGGTTTTCACCAGTGCATAAAGTGGTTCATGAAGAACATTTTGGTATATAATTTGTCAAGGATTGTTTTATAATCAAGGCGGGACAACGTCTGCCGGGCCCGCTAGTGTTAAATAATTTAAATATCTCCGCATAACATTCTATTTTATTTTAAAAAATAAAACAGTTTTTAATCTTATTACATCCAAAATAAACGGTAAGAGTTTAGTGGAGTTCTAAAGTCGTTTTATATTCGCAATACGATAATGTTAAATTTACTTCTTGTAATAACGTATTTGTGTACATAGAACCCAATATAAGCGTTTACTATATCACGAAATAAATTAAACGATACGGTTTTATTTTCTCTTAGGATATCGAACTTTTACTGCGATTGGGTGTGTAAAAATTAATTTTATTGCTATGTATGATAATAATTTAATCACTGAACATATAAAAACCCAAGACACATAATCTCGAATAACAGAAGCGTTACAAATCCGGCCGCAAAAACTACCCATATATACATAGGTGGTTATGATTTTGCAAATTCAACCTTACCTGAGTGATTTAAAGTTATTTTTACAAGGACGCGAGCGACGTGAGACTATTTGAAATGACTGCATACTCCAAAATTATGCACTCATTTTCATGTGTCGGCTGTGAGACGTTAAGTGTGCATCTTGAGTTTTTGTACATCAATGTATTTCAGACAATTATTTCAATTTACTGTACAATATGATATTAAAGGTTTTTGAACAAAAATTATAGCCGTGAAAAATATTCAAGGTTAATTATATATTGTTCAATAATTTATGATATAATATAACATCGATTATATTTAACTGCAATACAGATATTCATTATTTTAATGAAGATATTAATTATTTTCGTGACCTCTAGTTAGTTCATCGATCTTGTTACGTTATTTATTATTTAATAAAAAATAACATGCACTTTTATGACCACCTGATACAGGGTGTAAACTCTTTCACTATACAGTAAGTAATATACAGTATAAATCACACACTATAAATAATATTACCTTTATATAAAGTATTAGCTGTGCCCGCGACTACGTCCGAGTGAAATGTTAACTATAAACACAGTGACGTATATATTTAAAAAAAAAAATTAAGGTTACGTACATTTTTGACGGTTGCACAGTGAGAGGTGTTAGTTCCAAATACCAAAATTGTTCTCATATTGAACCACCCTATAAAAAGCCTTCTCTATTGGTGTTTTCTTATAAGTAAGATATACATATATAGGAATGTGTTATATATATATATATATATATGTTATACCGTTGTATAAACTATTACCATAGTAAATTTCGTCAAAATTCATCTAGTAGTCTTTGCGTAAATACCGTACAGATTACAGAGAGACAGACAGACAAATATTTTAAAACTATGGAAAAATATAAGGAACGGCCAAAATTGAATTAAGCTCATTTTGAAAGAAGCTCATATACAAATATTATATTTTAATACGTAATAGAAAACATAGTTATTGGATCGAGACATCCCTTGTCAGACAGTAAACGTGATTGATGGCGACCGTAGCCGAGTATACACGATCCAACGCGTCACCAACCCTAGCGTGACGGTTCACTTTTCTTCACTGTTCAATGCATCTAAAAACGTTTTCACCTCAATAATGTTATTTCTTCTGATTATGTATAAATAATTTTGATACCATTTAAATACATAGTAACAACACTTGTGACGATCGTGTGACGATCATTCTATTTGAGAAATTGTTCGTGACCCTAATAATGATTGACACGGCAATTATTTTATTATTCGCACAAGTGCACGGGCCTCTCAATTGCTCAATAGACCAATCAAGATCCTTGTTACATGTGTTATTTGATCAGACGTGATTGAAATCCTTACTAACACTATAAATACGTAGTTGTGAGTTTGTATATTTTGCATGCATGTTGTCAGTGATATAGAAAAGAACATAATTACATTTAGGTAGTAATATAAGTAGTTGTAGGTGGTAGAGGCACGCTGAAGCTATTACTGGTTTCAGCATGAATGGGTCGGCTCGCCCGGGGTGGTACCACCCTCTCGCAGAAAACCGACGTGAAGTAACAGTGCATGCATTGTTGCGTTTCGTTCGGTCAGTGATAGCACCGGAAACCCACCTCCCCTCCCTCTCCCCTTCCCCCCCTCCCCGCCCTAAACCAAAGGCTGGCAACGCACTTGCATCTCTCCTGGTCTTGCTAGTGTCTATGGACGGTGGTGATCACTTAACATCAGGTGACCAACATGTTCGTTAGCATCCTATGAATTAAAATTAAAATGTCATCCAAAAAAAATCTGAGAGTCTATCATAAGGATCTATCAAATCTACACTGACACAAGCGTAGCTGCAAGCAAAACTTAGTAATAAAATTAAACAGGAATATTAAGATTTTGATTATCGTGCTTAATGTACTGATACGCAATTATTTATTTACATTTTAACATTCGTATAATGGTCCACGCAATAATAAGCCTCCACAGATTAAAACCTGCTTTACTTGATCTTCGAATTTATTATGCTGTAAAACTATAGTATTCTTAGGAGTCTTATTATAGAATTTACCGCAATTACCTAAGTAATAATCATTTGGTTAATCGGGATCTAATTTTACTCAAAGTTTAAGGCCATACAATAAGTAACTACAATTTATTTTTCTCATAGGTTTAATTTATAGAACAAAAATGATAAAATATTAAAAATCTGATCCGCAATATTTTTGTGTAACATCGAGGGTAAACACCGTGTTGAAAACACCGGTTATCTTCCGATAATCGTAGTTAAACAACATTGGGCGTGGTCAGTACTTGGATTGGTGACCGCCTGGGAACACCGCGTGTCGTTGCCTTTTTGTTCTATTCTTTATTACTTTAATACAAAAAATTGACTTCTATCGTGTTTCTTTACGACACATCCTGTTTTTTTACTAGCTCGTGCACTTGGCTTATTTTCGTAATAACAGTTCCTGTTGTTTCTATAATTTGTTAAAGTATAGTTTTGCTCTTTATTAGTTAATCCCGATAAACGTATTCCTAATTTTATGTAACTACAGTTAAACTGCACTGCCAAGATTCCCGTCTGCCAGAATTTATTTTGTTAATATCAATTCAGCCGATTCGGAAATATTAGTAGATTTTAGTAAGCAATGAGCTACTGTTGAAATCCACTGTGAATAATATGAATTCATTAACATAATTTATGAATTAGTAATAAGCATTCCATATCGGCTCCGTTTTCAAATAAGTAATTAACATAAATAATTATTTATCATATTATCATATCGAATTTTCATTGTCTTAGTTTGAACGATTATATTTTATTTAATCTATATATGTACATAAATAAAATTTAAGCGTCTTGTATTTTCTCAGAAACAAACCTTTTACGGGAACTTTTCATAATATCTATTTTTTTTATATTATAGAAGGCAAACGAACAGACGCGTCACCTGATGTTAAGTGATCACCGCCGTCCATAGACACTAGCAACACTAGAGAATCGTAAGTTCGTTGCCGGCTGATGCTTGAGGGAGGGAAGGGGAATTGGAAAGGAGGGGAGGGAACGGTAGAGGGGCGGGGAGGTAGGTATTCGGCGCTCTCACTGACCGAACGAAACGCAACAATGTAAGCACTGTTACTTCACGTCGGTTTTCTGTGAGAGGGTGGTACTACCCCGGGCGAGCCGACCCATTCATGCTGAAACCAATAATAGCTTAAGCGTGGCTCTACCACCTACACTAGTTTATTACGCTTTCCTATTATATGCTAAGCAGTAATGATACAATTTTAGAGAAGAAACTGAAAATCGATAAAAGGTTAGTAATGACGAAATTACATTAAAACTATTAAAATATAGCTCAGAATTAATCAATTCATTTTACCTTAAAGAAATGCTAAAATTAAGCATAAAAAACGTATAGATTTAAGTGTCAAATATCAATATTAGCATAGGATGATTATAATAACTCAATCCAAATAAATTTATAATATTACATTTTTAACAAATGTCTTCCTCGTAAGTTCAAACAAGTTCAAAACACAAGTTCGACTAAAAATGATTTATTTTTCATTTCTTCACAAGATAAAGTTTCGTTAGCGATAGCTATTAAACATATCTGCTCAATTAATTATTCATACGTTCAATATGTATGATCATTATAATTTAATGCTCTTCTCTTAAAAGAAATGAAAAAGGGCAAAGGCTGTATTGCAATGTTATTACCCAGTTGGTATATGAACTAAAAATACGGTAATTGCATAACATACATAACGTATGCAGTAATGACATCTGATAATGCTAATTTAACTCGTGGACTGTCTTTTTTTATATCGTTGGAGGCAAACGAACAGGTGGGTCACTTGATGTTAAGTGATCACCACCGTCCATAGACACTTGCAACACCAGAGGAGTCGCAAGTGCGTTGCCAGCCTGTTTGGGAGTAGTTTGGGAGTGGGGAAGTGGGGAGGGGGAGGGGAGTTGAGTATCCGGCGCTCTCACTGACCGAACGAAACGCAACAATGCAAGCACTGTTACTTCACATCGGTGTTTCTGTGGGTCGGGTGGTAGTACCCCGGGCGAGCCGACCCATTCATGCTGCAACCAGTAATAGCTTCAGCGTGGCTCTACCACCTACAAACTTAACTAGAGCGTTAGGTTCTGAAACCAGAAGGGTTTAGGCTCCATACAAATGGATGTAGAACTTATGATGTACTGGTGAATAGACTGTTGGCGGTATAAGGTAAAAAAAAACCGTATTTACTACAAAATTTGTCAAATTTGAACAATAACAAATTACTTAGCGTAAAATTATAAATAAAAAAAATTGGCTAGATATTTAAAAACGTGATCCGCCATTTTGAGACATGGGTTTTAAAGAATCAGCCGAGGGATTAACAGAGTACTAACCATTCGGTAGATATAATTCTAGTAACCGCTCGCGATTTTGTTTCTCATAATTACAATATCAAACAATAGTTACCTATCGGGTTAGACTTCCATGATTTCCTTGTTTGGAAATAAACCGACATATTCTGTGTTTCAAAGTTTGATGTTGTAAAGTTGGGGAAATTATTAAAGATTGTTCGCATCAATAACACAACAGAAACACGTAGAACTGGTCGTATGAAAAGTAATGGGCACTAAGGTCTATGTCCGCAACACGCAGCGTCTGGAAATCAACAAATTAAGTGCAATCTGTTCACTTTTCTACAAACTGTATTGACTGAACTTGAAATTAAGTTTTTTTTTTTTTAATTTGTGTCCCAACTTTGATGTAATAAAACCTAAATCTGTCCAAAAGTACGCACGCCTAACTCATCTGTGAAAAACTTGTGAAAAATTGATATAATAGTTTCTAAAAACTAGTGTGTTCAAACGAACAGACACACAAATACAAAGTTTTTAAAAATTTATTCGTCATATACTGTTACACTCCCTACAACCTGCAATCAGTTTTTGACAAATAGTTTCAATGTACTAACACGACAGTTCTACAGTTTTTTAAATTGAAGATAGATGAGTTATTCTGGTCTTTACATACAAAATATGTTGATATCGATTAAAGCGCCATCTGTTAGATCTTAGCAACAGCTATGAATTGTCTTAACAAAACATACGTATTGGTAAACTACAATAAGATCAGTAACAAACGCACCAATAATTATACACACAAGTAAATACATGTACAAAGGATACAAGAATACAAGAAAGTGCTATTCGGAGTGTCGTAGATAATAAAATACAGGCAATATAAATACGAACTTTTTGTAATAAGAAATTTAGCCGAGAATACGTATGTTTATCAACAGAGGTGTCTTTACTACCCATATAAAGTACATAATTGTTATTTCTCTTTACGTCTATTTGTTCTATTAATGGTCGTGTCATCGAGTGGTAAGACTCGTTTCTATGATAGTCGCTGGGTTTAGCTACACATGTCTATAATAAAATTATGTCTAGAGCTGGAACGTTAAGTTATGAACTGGCTTCTGCCATCGGATAAGTTTTATAAATAACTATAATCCTCATTTCTATTTTTATATAACTACATGTGCCCGCGGTTTCGCTTGCATGAACTATACGAATATTTGTAATCTGATTTTGAAGTGACATTTCTTGTGAGAGGGCTTTGAAATTCTGATCGGCAAACTTTTTGTGTGACGAAAAGTGGTAGGGTTAAAAACTGTGTCGGTTAGAGTGTTGAAAACACTAGTTCTCGTCCGGTCACCGTAGTTAAGCGACGTCGGGCGCAGTCAGTTCTTGGATGGGTGACCGCCTGGGAACACCGCGTCACTTCGGCTTATTGAATTTTTTTTATTAATGTTTCTTTGTAATTCAAAATATTCAAAACTTTTTCGTGTCTCTTAGCGACACACCCTGTGTTTACTTATAATAACGGGATAAAATTTAATTCGATTCTGATTGTATAGCATATCGGATTCATCACTTTAGTTTGTTTTTTTTATGTGAAAATAATCACTGTGGTTTATTAAATACACATGTTACGAGTTACAACCAGAGTTTTTGTGTAATCCTCTTTTCGTATTTGTATTATTAGTTAGGATTAGATTCGATTCTCTTATCAAAAGTTATTTACTGGCATTTCTACTATTCATTTACGAATAGTCTTTTTAAATACAACTAATTAATAGTTTAGTACACAGACAATTTTTTGAAATTCCATGTTTACGATTTATTAGTACCTTCAAATATTTGTATGAATTGCTACTATGACAGGTGGTAACTAAAAGGCGAAAGAAACAAAAGATTGTACGACCAGTAACGATATATGTCGACAAAATTATAAACGTTGTAACTGGGAAGTATACGCATAGAATAGCGATAAAACATAAAATTCTTTCTTATAGTCCCTATTTTCATATACTGCAGTGAGAAAATAGACGCTGACTATAATATTAACAATACTTGATACATATCTACATTTATCATCTTATAATCTCGATATAAAACGCTTCGATGTGCATTTCAATACACCAATACCTTTATAAAACATAGTTGAATTAAATATTTTCAATGCTTTGATAATGTTTCGTCGGCGATTTACGTATGCATAATGCAATCGAATCGTAATCGTTTGAGATTAGAATACTAACAGCGGTTAATGTGTACAAAGAATCATTGCGGTAGGTCTGTCGTAAACTAATTGGAGATTAAATTACGTGTTTGTTAATGCAAACTCGGATAGATTTTGTAAGGTTTAAAAAAGATTATGCATATATTGTATATGAATTCGCACAAAGGATATTATGATAGTAAATAATCATATCACCAAATCAATAAGTTGATAATCATCATTAGGTTGTGAGAGATCCACTGCAGAGCCAAAGGCCTCTTCCCGTAGGAAGGCATCGGCAAGCACCATGACATCGCACGACATATTGAAGATTTTAAACTTCGAGAAATCAATAGTTCTATGTGTTCCTACATATAATGGTACTGCACTAACATTCCTCGCGTTCAGATTTCCTCACGATATTTTTCACTGTCAGTCGACAGTTTTACCAGAATAGATTATATAGAATATATTACGCGAATTCTAAAAAAATTCGTTGATACATTCCAGAGTTCGAATCTGCGGCCATAGGATTGATATTTCATCGGTCAAATCACTCGATCACCACGACTGCTATTTAATAGTGATGACAGAAAAAATAATAAGTTAATTTAAAAATAATTATTGTATGTTGAATTGATCCTTACAAAAGTTATAAATTACTTGTCACGACTAATAAAACTATATAGTCGAAAGAAACTATAAAAGGTTATCTTCAAATTTATGTTCATGTAGGTAAGTTATATTCATGCGAAATCTTTTCATTTTTATGTTTTTCATTATAATGATTTGGTTATTGTCGGTCCAAATTATATAACTTTCTACATTTCTTAAAGCGAACTCAGAAATAGAGTAAAGGAAATTGCCACAAATATCCGAGTAATTTCAAATATAAAACAATTATACTATATTAGATTTGATGAACCACAAAAGTGATGTAACCCAAGGGAAACACTTACGTTGCAAAACCAAAACCATTAAAGTCGGCAGTTCAACATCAACTTCCAAAGCCAAATAAAACGGATCAAATTAAAGTTACTCAAGAGCTCCAGATTAGAACTGTTGATTATTCAGCTAATGAATTTCGAACTGACCCTGCCTCCTAGAATCAACAGACCAAACCAAGTGATTCTTGTTCTATGAATAGTTTCTACAGGACTACTTCAATTAACATACTTTATAATCGCGCTTTTGGATTTCGAAAATTAAAACGCAGAAGGAATTTGCGATAGAATTGCTAGATAAAAGATAGAAGAAATTATGTCTAAACGTCTCTGAGTCAGAATGCGAAGAAGGCGTTAAAATAGCTTGTAACACAACAAAAGAGCCCTTGCTACTGTGAATGTAGATTTATAAGAAGGCACCCGCAGAATCTTTGCTGTAAGTTTAGTATTTCATTCACGCGTCAAACAGTGACGTTTATCTATCACCGTTCCCCTTTCTACAAACATATCGTGAGTCATACCAATGGGAGCCGGTTCCGAAGTCATTTTTAATAAAATGAAGGAAGCAATATCGTAAGACTTATCCTCGTCCGCGTGAATGTTTGTATTGCTTCTCCACATCAATACGTAACCGGCTCCGGTATAATGACTGTACAGCACCTGATTATTCTACGGTGAAGGCACAAACAATGGTGACTAGCAGGCGACGGTCTCTTTTATAAAACTGGATATATCCGATAGATTGTTTGATATAAAAAAATAATGGCTGTACTCTCTGTAGGGGCTTATATTATTTCGTAATATGTCAGTAATTTTATAGAGCGCTGTGTCCGAGGTGTTGATGCACGGACACACGTTCTGTGACCGTCGATATTGTCAGGTGTGTTAATAAATGTGTTGTATCGAATACCATCTATCATTCACTCAGCCTCACAGATCTAGGTATCAATTAATAGATACTGTGAGAATATTACCTGAACTTTCAGTTGTCGATAACAATCCCTTAACCTAATTCTCTGTGTAATTTATAATACTAATACTAATAATAAAACTATAATAATAACTTAAACTTTAACGTCCTGTAACTAAAACAGAGTAATACGTGGTGTTATTTTTTAAATTTATAGTTTACTTAATATTATTATAAAGATCAAGAATTTTTTTTTCTTTATTTGTTTATTTGAATATCTTTTATGCATTTTATAGTTTATTTCATTGAAGAAAGCAACCTAACATCACGCTTTAATTGTTAAAAACTGGGTAATTATTGTACAACACAAAATATAGGTGAGAAAGTGTGCTAAGCAAGAACTAAGTAACTGCGAGTTAGTCATGTGGTACAGTGTAGAGTGTATCGGAGTGAAGCTGCAAAGTGCGAGCTCGGCCGCCCGACCAGAAGAGAACATTACCTAGAAGAGTTGAACTGTGAATGTGCATATCTGAGCATACTATCTCGCGCGATTCTGTCGCATAGGCATGCCTTATATGCCATTTCTTTACGCTTACCTAACTGCGTTGACAGTAATTTATCATTGTAGAAAATTAACACGAATGACCCGTAACGCAAAGCTAATCAGATTATAAATGATCTAATATCAAAATCGTAAATAAACTTAATTTAATGCAACTTAAAATTATTTACTTAGATAATAAAACTTAACACGAAGACAAATATAAACAGATACACAAAACACACAACAAGAGCACGCCAACGCGGAGTAAATTGAACGATCCGAATAAATGACGAAGATTTTTCGTACTGAAAATGGGCAAATGAAATATTGTTGTGTCCACATGAGGCAGCTCCATCTAATAAGATATATGAGTGGAGATTATTTATGATCAGGTTGTTTGTAAGTCTGAATAAACCGTGTTTATTCAAGATGCATTCATATAATAATGACTGAAGGAATGTTGCTTTTGCATTTTCACATCCAGTAAAAATAATATTTATTATTTATACACTTGCTTGTCGCTATAAATAATCTCACCATGACAGCAGCCCGTCTATATTAAAGAGAAGCCATGAATATTGATCTCCGTCGACCTTGTATTAAATTAGAGAAGCCTAATATCTTCAATTCACTGAATAATTTACCTTATAGCACAACAATTTAGTTCGTTTTTTAAAGACTCTGCCAAATCGACTTAAATTTATCTGGTTATAGGAAAAGCCATGAAACAAATTCAAGACGTTTCTCAGTATTAATTTACATTGACCTTTTCTCTTAGGGCTTCTTCAACTAACTAAAAACAATTACAACTTTTAATCACAGATTATTATTTTTTTATAACGGCATGACACATTAACTGCAATTCAAGTTTTATAGGTGGACTCGGTTAGTAGATATGCACTGGCTGATCTCAAAACACGGTTGTTACGATTAATGTATCGTATCCTGCTACTCCGCATTCCAAAAACATAACATAAAAAAGAGTATAAACTAGATGTGAAATAAAAAACGACTTATTAAAAAAGATGACATTGAGACGTCTAAATCTGTAACCAAAGATCAGATGTTATTAGTAAGGTAATTGAGTGTTCACATTCGTAATCAAGGCCAGACTTCACAAGTAGGTAATGTTTTTCATAAGGCATATATATGAGATGAGAAGTAAGCGATCGAATAAAAAACCAGACTATTTGCATGATAATCCGGCAATATAAAAATAAAACAGTTAAGGTCAAAATAATTATACTATTTCTCATATAAATGATATTAATGCAAATACGGTCATAATGAATTTACAATTAAAAGCAATATTTAGCAAGTGGAATTATTAATAAAACCCAACAGAAAATGCGACTGCAAGAACAATGAAACTTATTTTAAGTTTTTAGATTATGCATAAACGAGTTGTTCAGTTGAGTGTTTACATGCCAAACCTTATTTTATCCCTCCTTTGAGTAGTGTTAAATATGTAGTTAAATATGATATTCATATGTAAATATTATTATGTCGTTCTTGCAAATTAGATGAATTTAACAAGATATGAAATGTTGAAATCCCTTAAGCCGCAAAAGCGCGTTCCAAAGAAACAGACATGCATACATTCGGAATCATTATGTTCCTTCTGCGCAGTGTAATAATTAACACATGATATTTTAAACAAGGAATTTTTGAGTAATCGCAATTTAGCAGAAAAATAATAGTATTAAAAGTAAATATCTAAAACATTGGAACGTTTTAAACTTTAAAATTATCTAGATGTAGCTAAATTGAATTTCACTTAATTTTATGTGCTTTCCTAGTAGATTCAACATGAAATTATGAATACCATTCTCGAACGTATCAAAAAAATTAAATCCAAATATTATATGTAGATATGCTACGAACACATTCCATCAAAATGCGGTGTACATCGTCGTAGAGCCCGCAAATGTAGCAGAATGGAGATTCTAATATTATTGCTACAAGGTGACTGTATCGTTCCATGCCAACATTTATTTTGTTTTAGAACGTTCATCAAAGTACTGCTTGAAAAGGGAATAGCGGTAATTTAGTAAACAATTCGCTGCATATATTAAAATGAGCAGTCAATAATTTAACTGCAGTACCGTTGGAAGATCTTTATATAGCAAAAGCAAAAGTATTAGTTCTTTCACTCCCAAGTATATTTCTTTGAGATATATGAAACAATTGTTTTAACGTAATATTTACTTAATTCCTTTCAAACAGTGTAGATCGAGCTATATGTTGAAACTTAACAAATGCATTAAACTTTTATGTTTATTAACTTGTGTGTACTGTATAAAATGTAACCGAGACGCAACAAACAAGCAAAGGAAACAAACAAACAAACAAACATTAATAAATCTAGAGACCCGTTCGTTGTAAAAACATAAAATAATGACATTAAATAGAATGAAACAGAAGCGAATACGAACGACGACGTCGATAGCCTTGGGAAAACCGCTCAAATAGGTATGTTTGTAAGGAGTATTGTGATTAGTATTTATATTAAATATATCCTTATTTTAAAATATATGCGAACTCAGTAGTGGTTTTTATTTCTCACTAGCTTTTGCTCGCAGCCTCGGTCTCTTTGCTGTAGATTTGACTTCTCTCTCGGGAACAGCACTTTTTTCTGGACGAAAGGTAGCCTATCTCCTATTCTATAACCCTAACAACAGCTATTACACTTGTGACCAAGATGTATGTCGCGGGAGATTTCTAACATCAATTGGTGGTGACTAAGTGCACCTAGACTCAGTACAACTATTGTGGATCGTAGAAATAATTATCCTGTGTGGAATACATTGCGCGGCGGCAACGGTGAAGCGATCACTATAACCACTACACCGTCTGTGTAGTCATGATGTTATGTTTAACTACGAGGACCAGTTACCAAATGAAAGAAGGTGAATATTTAACAAGCTTGATTTAAATAAGGTGCTTCATTATATTTTAAAAAGACATAATTTTTATGGCAACCGCAGAGAACATCGTACAGAATAAGGTATCTGGTAAAAAAAAGTAAATTAGTGTTTATATGTAGCATGCTTATCTGCGAAATAGCATATGGTGGCTTTCTGCTACTCTGGAGAGACCTAAAGGGTCTTGCGAGATCCTTCAAAGTTTGCGATCAGATCCAGCTAACAATAGTAAAGATACAATGCACGCACCTCGTGATCTTCCACCGTGTTATAATTGCCTATAGCTTCGGCGAATGTTAGATTATGATGATTTTGAAGATGGAGCTGCTGATTGATTATGACGTGCGTACGCCTCACTTTATCTTTTTCTTTTCTATTGACGTTGCCGTGCATGACAACCAAAAAGTTGGCGTCTCGATACTGCTAATTAACTAAGGTCTGAACGTTAATAGTCGACTTGGAGAAATAGATTTAATGTTATTATGATATATTATATTTTTTTTTGTAAATTTAAAGAACCGTAGGGAAAAAAAAGACTACAATTACTGTGAGGTTTGGAAAATAAAGCATAAAATAGGTACACAAAGAACAGAAATATCATCATTTCAAATCAGAATTCCTAGTTAAGAAGCTTTCGTAACTGTACGTATATTTCAATAAGGAATCATTAAATTCCAAACAACGTCTTTGGTTAAACGCCATAAACATATCATTACGAATGTTTCGAAGCTTTAGAGGCATCATAAAGGTGTCTCGTCACATTTCTTCACCGTCATAACGACACAAAAGCACGAAGCAATCAGTTAAATTATTAAAGGAACGGAAAATTTTCATTACCGCACAACACTCGACGTTTGAGTCTACCGTGTAATTTGTACCTTTAATAATTAGGTGGTGGAGAGAAAGAGAGAGGGAGACAAAAATAAAGAAAAAAAAATTAGTAATGAATACCGGAATGATGTTGGCACTTTAATGTGTAGTTAAATACAGAGTAACTCGTTTTGGCAGGAGGACAGCAGCCGTTAATTATTATGTTAAGGTAAAAAGGTCTCAGCATAAGAACCTGTGTCAAAAATTATTTAAAAAGGTCATGCTTTCAAATAACGACATTTTAGAACTACTAGATTATATTGTAAAAACACTTATGCAGTTCACATGCGGTAGAAGAGAAAGCAAAGAAAAATGGTAACATATTCATAATATTGATAATGTATTATCTCATTCTATTGTAAGGTAAATTGTATAGAGCATATCTTGATCTCTATTTAATTTTGACCTAGCAAGGTCTTAACAGCTTCACCGGACTGCATCTTTTTAATGTCGTTTCATTGGATTTCAAATCACAACAGGGTTACAAAAACTTTTTACTTCAAAAACATGTTTATGTATGGCTGTTTGTTACCGTAAAAATAAAATAAAAAAAGTCGAGCCAGTCATAAGGACTACCGACAAAAATGAAAACTTAAAACAATGAAATAAATGTGTTCTTTTTTGAGTTTTCATATTATTTATTGTGGGTATGACAATATTTAAATTTCAGAATGTGTTTATTGAAATTATTAACATTCGTGTGACCTTCATATCTATTGGCACTCGGAGAAATAATTATATACATTTTTATAAAGTCTATTAATCAATCACTCGTATGACGAGCGGCAAAATATCAATATTACATGTACACAGGCCACACTACACTACGAGTCGCTAGTCTGGCGCAAGCCGCGCAATCGCAATACGGACGGTCATGTTTACGTAGCATGTCATAACGCGAAATTATAAATTTATCTCCTGCCAAAAATACCGCTCAACGCGCCTAAAGAAAGTTCTCACTTCGATAAACAAGAAGTTATTCAATTAAGTGAAAATTAATATTGAAAAAATTAACTCAATCTCATAAGTTACATGTAAAAACAATTGAATTACTATGATAATATACTCGTGTAACCATTTGAACCAAATACGTCAATTTGTAAAGGTTAAAATATACTGATGCCCCTAATTCTAGTGCTTCATCTACTGTTTAATTTATTAATGTTTGAACTAGAACGTATATTATCTCTCAGATTTTACGTATATAACATATATCTCAAGTATTTAAAAAAGGATCTTTAGTGAAATATACCAAATGGTTAACTTTATAAAAAATACTGTCAAGTCCCTTGTAACAATATCAAACAAATTCATTTACAAGCAAGCACTTGTGGGCGTAATCCTTTTTCTATATCGCGCTATTAAAATTATTCTGTCCTTCTACAGCGCTATATTTATGCCAAATTTTATTACGATCAATTTAGAGGTTCGATCATGAGAAGGCTGTTCTGTTCATCATAATTACAATTTCTATTAAAGGTAATTTTAGAGTACACGGAGGTAACATGCATGTTATATTTTTTTATTTTCAGACAAGGCTTGAAGTGCGTCGCCTTGCGGTTTTTGCGTGCTTGTTCTTCACCGGAGACTTAATCACACGAATAAACACGTTTATTATTATTTATAGTTAATAGACAAGCAGCATAATTGCTGATACGTCTATATCACACTGTGTCGAAATTTTTTTTGTCAGGTTTTGGTCACTTCAGATGTTCATTTATTAAAGTAAGTTTATTAGTCCGGAGGCAGTTGTCGAGTCGGTTTTTAAAACCATGGACAGAACTAGCAGATACTACTTCGTCAGGCAATCGCTTCCAGTTCAGAACCACTTTGTTACTGAGGAAATTGTGTGCAATTGTTGTGTGTGAAATTGATTGACTTATTTTGGTTTGATTTCCTCTTGTAGATCTTGTTGTGTCTCTTAAAATATACATTTCACGTAAGTATGGCATGTTGTATTTATGAGTAACTATTTTATAAGTTTCTATGAGGTCACCACGAAGGCGTCTTTCTTCGAGAGTAGTCAGGTGCAGTGCAAGCAGTCTGTCTGGGTATGATTTTTTCCTTAAAGATTGCGGTATTTTTGTGGCTTTTCTTTGAACACTTTCAAGAAGGTTTATATCTTTCTGGAAGTAGGGACTCCATATCTGGAAGCCATATTCAATGAGTGGTCTTATGTAGGTTTTGTAGATTTTACGAAAGACATCCACAGTCAGTGCTTGAAAAGCTCTACGAACTACATACACAAATGAATTAGCTTTCTTGACTATTGAATTAATATGTTCTTCCCATTTTAAATTATCAGATATAAGTACACCCAAGTCTTTTTGTAACTTGACAGAATCTAAGGGTTTTCCTTCTAAGCAGTATGTGAGTCTGGGGTTGGAGATACCTAGATGTAAGACACTGCATTTTTCTATATTTAAGTTGATGATCCACTCTTTTGTCCAGTCCTGTATTTTGTTAAGTTCTTCTTGTAATTGGGCTGAGTTGATTAGTGGGTTCCCAAATAATTTTCCATCGTCAGCAAAGAAGGCAGATTCAGAGTTTATCAATTGAATTAGATCAGTTATGAAAATTCTAAACAGAGTCGGAGCGAGCACTGATCCCTGCGGTACACCACTCATGACACACTTTCGATTTGACAGAGAGTTACCAACTCTCACCTGGAACGTTCTGGTTGCAAGATAGTTCTCTATCCATCTGAGTAGTGTACCACGTATTCCGAAGTGATCTAATTTTCTTACAAGACGTAGATGAGGAACCTTGTCAGAAGCTCGTTCAAAATCTAGATAGACAACATCAACAGGATTCTTGTTGTCAAGTTCTTTTGTCCAGGAATGAACACAAGATAGTAAGTTTGTGACAGTTGATCTTTTTTCCATAAATCCATGCTGTTTTACATATATCAAGCATTCTCTGTTTAGAAATTTATTAATTTTACTATTTATGATCTTTTCCATGATTTTAATGATTATGCTAGTGAGGCTAATAGGGCGAAAGTTACTAGGTTGCATTTTGTCTCCTTTTTTGTAAATTGGGGTGACTATTGCATGTTTCCAGTCTTGAGGCAGGTAAGCATTTTTAAATGACATATTCATCAGAATGGTAATTACAGGGGTAAGAGTCTTGGAACAATTTTTAAGGATGCAGCTTGGTATTTTGTCTGGTCCAGGAGATGAATAATCCTTCAGGCTCATAACAATTTTATGTACCTCTGCTTCTGTGAACAATATGTCACATAGGCTATTATCTATGCGGGCACTGGTTGTCACATTAATAGTTTGTTTTATGACTGGCTTGTCGGAGTATGGTTTTAAGAACTCCTCAGCAAATACATTTGCAATGTCGTCAGGTTTTGTTACTAAGTCACCATAATGGCTTCTCATAGCTGGTGGAATGCTAACTTTGGATGAGCTACCTTGACGAATGTAGGAATAAAAAGATTTATCTCCAGACTCCAAAATTTGTGCTTCAAAAACGCTTCTCTGTTTTCTAGCTAATGTAACACATTTATTGTTTACTTCACGGAATTTTTTATAGTCTTCATCTAAGCCAGAGGCCCTATATCTATCCCAGAGCATTTTTTTTCTAGCAATTATGTTTTGAATGTTTTCATTGATCCAGGGTTTGTTGTGTAATTTACCCTTGACTTTCTTTTCTGGAGCATGTCGGTTAATTGTGGTATTTATTGCTTTCAAAATGCCAGCCCAAAGTTGTTCAGCGTTGTCACCAAGAAGGTTGAGATTATCAAGATATTTTGTTAAGTCATGGTTAAAATTGTCAAAATCAATGTACCTGTAGTATCGCCTAAGCTTTGTTGTAGAGTTACATTTCTGCAACAGACACTGAAGGCTGAATTCTAGCACACAATGGTCACTTTTACCAATAGGGGCCAATAGGGTTTATGGGTCAGAAAATTTTACGAGTCTACCTCGAACTCGCAAAGGTGTATGTATATAATATATTTCGAAAAATTACGCGACGCAAATCTCTGTCACTTTAGTTTCACTTTTTGTTTATTCATTAAACACAGAGTTTTAAAATGATTTAAAAAATAATACTGTTGTCAATTCATAGTTTATTAATTCCGCATTAAAATTATTACCTGTTTTCTAAATTTCATATATATCGGTCCAGCCGTTTGTAAGTTAAATCAAGACATATTCGTACCGTCATCCCTGCTTATTAAATATAATTAAAAGGTCATTAAATTATTTAGAAATGTGGTAATCAATCCAGTAGGTAACCAATATACTAATCGACATACTTCAATTATTTTATAACTAAGAAATAAAATATTTATAGACTCGTCTCGATTATTAATGTTTCTTTTTTACTTACTTACTTTTATTTACATATTTCTATGTTTTATTAATGTTTACTAATAAGTTATATAGTAATTATTATAACGTTAATTTTAGAAATAATGGTATCCGTTATAGCGATATAAGAAATAAATTATAACATATACATTAATAGAAAACGAACGAGGTACCTACTGTGATTGCTCGAATCAAATCGTGTGTTAAGTTCGTAAACGAAAACGAACTATATTGAAATGTATTTAATTGGTAAACTTGGTTTTAATACCTCGATTCGTAATTTTCAGCGACTATTGGGCAAAGCTATTTTGCTATAGCAACGATCGGTCGTTATATTTCATAGCTATTTCATACAACGGCAGAATAGGATAAATCGCATTAATTCAATATAATGCGTCTTAGATCGTTATAATTATAGCAACATTTATTGCGCGCGAAGTAAAACAAGCATTTCGCACTTAGCGCTCTAAGTAAGAATCACAATAATTCTCATCTTTAATAACGGTAGTAGGTCAGTCTTATCGAACAGAACGTCGCGTCGTCTAAAGTCGTACCTACCACTTTAATCAAAAATCTAATTACTATTACAAACACCCGCCAGAGGTACCGGTGAAATAATATTTTAATATTGTCGTCAAAGCAATTCCAATTTCGTTATAACAGTCTCCGAGGTGATTAGCGCTTTAAGAACATTAATTGTGACTAACTGAAATTATTATACTTCCTAATTAAACTCGACGTTTCGGGTACTAATTTTATAATTACTAGTAGACTATTAAGAACTATAGTAATTAAATCTCTTTAAAGTCTAGGAACCTAAGTTTGTCTGAAATAAACCTAAAATATATTTGTTATAAAATAGTGAACCAAAATCGCTTTTCGTGTCTGACTGTGAGTTCTATTATTTCTTCTAAAATATGAAGCGAATTTAGATAAGGTTTTTACTAAAATTGGGATAATCTTCCTCCAAAAAGTTCGTATTTATTATGCACTTATATCATGTCTTTATAAAGTATAGAAGAATCAATGTCTTAAGGTTATAAAAAATATTTTTTCGGGTGTTTTTATCAAAATAATGTAACGTGGGAAAATGTATCTTATAAATATCTATACAAAGTCCGTCATGGTATATATCTGTCTCTTAAGGATAACTCACTAACCATTATTGTAGTAATAAATTTGCCTATCATTAAAAAAATAATTCGTTATTTTTGCGACCCTATCTTGACTAATATATTATAAATCTTTATTCGATTAAATGTTTTCGTTATATTGGGTTTAAATAACCATAGAATGGGCATTGTTTTTCATTGCATATTATTTCTATGAATATGTTTGTAAATATCACGTTGTTCGTGTGATGATACTTACGAAGCTCCTTTAATTCTGATAGACTGTAAATATCAAAGTGGTAAAATATACCTAAATCATTTACACACTAATAGACTCCACATTAGTACATTGCACCTGCAGCTGGACCGAATAGCTAGTGACGTAAAAACTGGTCACCTTCAGAGATCTCGCATAGAGTTGCCAAAAATGCACTGTGATATACAATATTCTATTGTACTTAGAGTCTGCGTAATATACATTATTGAAAAGATATTTACTGCACAAAATTACTCCACTGCAGTTAAATGAAGCCGCCGAATTATAGGACACGTCTAATGTTCATAAAAATAATGTAAAAAGATCCAAGAAGTGTAAAAAGAAATGCAATATTTAAGGAAATAAGTTCGGGACAAACAAACTTCATTCATACTTTATTATTTTTCCCTAAAATATTATGTATTGAAAGGTACTAGAAGCAGACCAAACATATTTTGTCAATTTTAAAGATTTTAGAATATAATTTTAGAATCAATGTACCTTTAGTCTTTACTTAAAGCTCTCCGTTACCTTTGAAAATAGTTTTAAAAAATTACACATCATTAATTTTAGACAACAGTTAAAACGCATTCAAACTACTCATTATTTGTGCGGTTCATTCGTCTAATTGGACTACTATTAATCGATTTCCAGGCCGTATCAAAATGCTCTGTAGGAACAAGTTATAACTTAACCAATTTCAGTTGTCCTACGTTCTTTGGTTGCGTACGTATTTGCTACTCCAAAGAAATAAGTAAATTATACTAGATATCTCAGACTAATTATTTAAGCTTCTCTGGTGATGTTTATTGTTAAATCATAGTAATTTTGTCGTGAAAATATGTTGCCTTCCTAAACGTTAGTTTCAAGTTATAACTCTTTTAAATAAATAAAAAAAAATCCAAACAAACAGAATTATACGACTGGTTTATTTTTATTCTATATATTTATATATCGTCATGCTATATCCCTGCCAGGGTAGAGTAATAACGTTGTATAGCACGGTGAATTATTTCTCTCCGTCCTTCTAAGCGGTGTTCTTTAAAATCAGGTAGTCATTTCCAGCATCCATTACGCTTTCAAGTACTCCTTAATTTTCTACAATTAACGTCTATAATCAATATAATATACCGCATACGTAAACAAAAATTAAAGCTTCTTAGGCAGTGTAAATTATTACCTCTATATTTCCTATTTATATAATATCTTATTTAAATAATTCAACTTGTAACCTGATTAATGAAGACGATATTTTTGTTTTTAAATAGCATGTTCTTATAGTTGTTATAACATACATAAAATTAATTCATATTATGAAGACGTTGCAATAGAGTCTATTAAGCTTGTATTTTCTACTTTTATTAACGGAACACGCAGTGATCTCATACGAATAATCTTTTTCTTTTTAATTTACAAATGAGTATGAATCAATGAACCTAACCTGTTTCGATAAATTCGATAAAAATATAAAGTCTTAGACTATCATTTATCTTCAATATACTTAACGTGTAAGAGCAACGAACTATAAATATACGCCCGTTTTATTCCACATTTCCTGTCCGAAATGACAAACTATTGAATTTTAGCTTTTATTTACGAATTGATGATAAATCGTTTCGTTATATCCTTTACTTGTTATACAACGAAAGATGGATGGCGCAGTTCGCACAAACATTGTATAGCCGGTTGGCTCACGGTTGATCAAAACCTCGCTTGATGATAAGCGACGATGCGGCTCGTGTTAGCACTGGATAGGTGACTGACTCTCAATTGCAGGTGTTGGAAATTAACACTACGATAGTCGCTTGACAAACCGACGTTTATCACGAGTATGATGGGGTAAATTCTATCAATAGTGGAATTAAATTTATGCTATATTAACATAAAACTCGAGAGCTTGTTTGGTTGTAAACTCATTGATTTCGGGAACTTACCATCAAATTTTATTTGATTTGTCTTTTGTAACCTATTTACAGAGTAAGCTTATAGAAGTTATAGGCTACATAATAGGAGACTACGACCATTACGAATGGAGTAAGTACGCTAAGAGAGCACGAGGGAGAAGTACGGGCGGGTTTGTCAAGCGATGCTGCGTTTCGTGGGCTGAGCTGAGCTGGTCACGGTTGTCAACGACAAACGAAAATTACCGAGAAGAAGCGAAATATGAATACATATGTCAGTGAGACTCGGTTATGCTTTGTACGGAATTTATTTATGTCAACCTAACTGCGTTCACAGTAGTGCAAAATAAAATAAAATAAATGCTTATGTGAATACCCTGTGCTGCTAATAAATCATACAATATTACTATATAAATTTATAACAATACTACTTTGGTTAAAATCAATAATATAACTTGTAAAATTTTGTTAAGGATTAATTTAGTCAAAACGAAACAAGGTAATACAAATAATAAATCACCAAACCTTATAGTAATGTGCGTTTAATCTGCGCCTAATCCCGGGATCTAATGTAATCCGCGGTAACCTCGAAATTCGAATAATGGATAAGCTCCACGAATAGCGCTTAAGATGTACTGGTCATATTACGGGCGAACCATATTGTATTGCTTCCATATTTAGGTCAATGAAAAAATCAATTGTAGTAATCTTTAGTATTTCGTTATATATTTTTATATATGAGGAGATATCATGTCTCGATGAGAAGAGGTATAAAAATATAATATAGACTATTTACAAACTTGCCTTACAATAAGTATGCTAAAATATCAATAATTTACTCTATTACGGTTCATGTATATCGCATGCTTTCTTTTTGTAATAGTTTACGTTTCAAATTCGATATATTTTTTTGTGTTTCTTTGGCCTCAATTAGAAAAAAAATGTATTTAAATGTTTAATATAATTTAATTTTTCTTTGTATTAATACTATGACTTTGTCTTCTTATATTATGCATGCTGTGTTCACATATAAAAGGGTTCGTGTCCATTTTTGTTCATAGAACTCAGTTTTGTGGACCTTAAATAAATAAATAAATAAATAAATAAATGTCTTCGTAACTGAATTATTCTGAAGTTTGTATCTTACGCTTCTGGATATTGATTCTATTGGATGATATATTACAAGAGCAGCTAATCGTAAAAAAGAACATAATAAATAAATTAAATTAAAACATTTAAAGATTTCGTAGTATTAAAATGAAGACTCATAAACTATAAGAGGAAGGCTATAACGGCTGGCTTATGTTGCATATAGAATAAACTACTAACGATGCAATCGATTAATTGTTACCGCGACTAAATCGCGTGAGAATACTTAAATACTTGTCCATTTAAAGATGTAAGTGGTCCGAAATAAGATTATTTCTAAATTCAATTAAAGACGCTCAGGTATCATGAAATTGAACGTAGGAGGAGTTCTAAAGACAGATAAAACGCAGAAAATGAATCCTCCGAAACACGCCAGCGATCCGAGATGGCCGATACTTTATCTTTACGTCAATTAAACTCTCTTGAACATTCGAGACGTTTACAGAGAAAAGTGTTTATAATCTCCACAATCGTACTTTTAATTGCTAAACGTTAAATTGATTACAGCTCGGAATGTAATGTGAGTAAATGAGTTTTCGCTAAATGCTAATAATGATAAGTATTCTACTGTTTAAGGTATGTTCCTAATAGAAGCGACTGGCGTCAATTCAAGTATAAATATTTATTAGGTTAAAAAAATATACATTCGAAGTTTATCGTTTGATTCGGACTACATTCATTAAGGGTGTTCAATGTTAAAGTAAGATTATAATCGCAAAATAAAACATTATTAGTCAGATATAATCTATTATAGTAGCTGAAGTTAAGATGGCGTCAAATTGTGTAAGGGTGTAAAAGTGACACGGTGTGAGAAAAATAAAGCGATTTATGAAGAATTTTTCTAATTAAAGACTTGTCCCTACATTAATGTACAAAGATATATTATATACATATAGCATGATGAAACAAAATTAACTAACACTTATTTTAATAAGAACGATCATGTTTTGTTTAGTTACTATGTATTATTATTTATTTCGTAAATATTTTGAGTTGAAAGGTATGGTAAATGAGGACAAAGTTGTTCTAGACTGTTTGAATTCAACTTGAATTATATACTAATAAATTAATGACACACAATATTTTCGATATCTATAAATGTATCCATGGGAAAGACGCTGAAATTATCTTTTAATTAAATACAATTAGATTGCCATTATTATATTTGAGATGGGCCGAAAAATTAGTTTCGAATTGAAGCGATTGTGGAGATATATTATGGAGAATCTAAAGTATTTTACTCGATATCGTGTACATAATGATACACGCATTGTTTTTTTTTTTTATTAATTAAATACCTTTTTATAACCACGATTGTTATTTATACATAGTCGAGAAACATACATTTTAGCTAAGTAATAAAGAGTTGCATTTCGGTTTTTTTAAATCTCACCGTATACAATGCGACACCTGCCTTCGACGTATGTCACTATATGGGCACTGTATGTGGATTTATACTGACTAGATAAACGATAGCATAAATCAATCGAAGACCGGTCTGGAGTACCATAAATGGTTACCGACGGGATAGCAGGAAAAAATCGCCTTGTGCTTTAATTTTTATGTACTCTTCTCGGTCGTTTATTGGCAGTTATTTTAAATAAAAAACTGTATTATACCGGTTGATTTCTCATGACATATACGAGAACGTAAAGTAATTTTAACTGTCTTTTTATTTAACAAACAAAGTATATACATTTATATAGCTACTATTTACTAAAATAACGTATAAACTATTCTTTTTTTTCGTCATTATCAGCCTGTAAGAAGCCCACTGCAGGAACATAGGCCTCTTCCCAATGGAAGGTATAGGCATAATCGCCACGCCCTTACAATAAATACCCTTATAGTTACTACAAGAACATCTCTCAGGTTCAGGTTTCCTTACGATGTTTTCCTTCACCGTCAGCCGATAGTGTTACCAATTTAAATTATTAAATGTATGTGAATTTAGAAAAATTCGTCGGCACATGCCGGAGTTCGGACCTGCGAATATCGGAAAGATATTTCACCGGCCAAACCACTAGACCACTACGTCTTCTTTTTCTTACAGCCTAAACATTTATTCAGTAAACAGCAAATAAATAAATGCAGCTTTATATAAAATTGCTGGATATGGGTCTTACTAGATAGTTTATCTTAACTTATCAAAATAGCAGGAGAGCCTACATTTCTAAATACGAATTTCGCTTATCAGTAATAGGCATTTGATGTGACGAAACAAATAAAGAAACAAGACATGTTCATCAAATATTAGAAGCCTTTTAATCTTTTCTAAGCGTTTTCGCTTGTAAATTAGAGTATCTTTCAAAAATACGTATTTCAGAACTACACGTGTAATTTACAAGCTCCTAATATATGTAATAGTATTGCTCTTTCACACTTGTATCTACTGTGATTTTGTTTATCATAAATGCCTTTGTAGCTTGTAGTTTGTAACTTGTTGCGATAAAGTTGGCGAGCTTTCGTTGGCTTTAAAATATATTATTTACACACAAAATTCAGATTATTGAAAAAGAAAATATTTAACATTCACTTAACTACTTATTGTACTGTAATTTCTATTTTATGGACATATAAATACGGTAGAAAAATCATTTTACAATTTAGCGAATTATAAATACTTGTAAACTCAAAATTGAAGTTTATACAATCTACAAGACTTGTAAAATTATTTGATAAATGTAATTCACATTATAAATATACTTGTAACTTGTGAGTTGGTAGACTCGTATTTTTGATAACAGTATTTTACAGGATCTTGTACAAAAGTTCTTGTAATACGTAACTTGTGAGCTCGTAGACTTGTAACGTTTCATAAACAGGGCACAGGTATGTTACAAATTTCAAATTACTTTATAAATAATAGAATAACTAAATAACAATTATCTTACGGGACGACTATCCGAACCACGACTAGAAACAATAACTTGGAAATTTTGATATTTAGCACCGGATTTGATAAAATCTTAAATAATATTTCAATATATTTATTATGCTAAAATTCATATTAATTACTTATTCAAAACAGCGTTAACGAAAACAGATGTATCTAATAAGAAAGGACTTATAAGAAAGGAAACTTTACATTGAAACAGAATCGTGGGCGATTTTATTTATGTTAAATTTAATTATCATTTAAAAATAAATAGAATCCAGTCTTTTTTTCATATTTGAAACATTTGATTTTTCTTTTCTAATTTGCAATTTTAAATTGCCAAAAATTATATATAAAAAAATCCTGCCAGAAGTTCGTGTTAACCAAACGGTTAACTGTCCAAAACCATAACGGTGTTATAACAAAAAAAATCATCGAATGAAATGCACCGCGCTCGCCCGAGGCAAGTTCGCGTTATCCTTTTTCGCAAGTCTAACCTAACGTAATCAAAGCGAGACAAAAGAGCAAGATGGCGAACATTCAGCGGCCGCGGTGCATTTAATTCGAAACTTTTTTAAAGCAAGTATTCAATACGTATTTAACTTTTTTGTAATAGCACCGTAAGAGTTTAAGCTCCATAACAAACGAATACAGACCTTGTGATGCATTGATCGACATACAGAAAAAAATATAAAAACTAGAACAGTAACAAATTATGTAACCTAATATTAAAAATCGGTTAGTTATTTAAATACATGATCGGCCATTTTGAGATCGAGGTCTTACAAAAACAGCCGAGGGGTTTACATACAAAATTCCTGTGATGCGAGCAAGCAGCTGCTAGGGTACTGGTTAATCGACACACCCAGTCTATCTGGTTGCCGGTCAACTTACCTGAAACACAAGAAAAAATCATTGATAGACGCGACTAGTACACGTTTCACCATATACGGGACGGCTTCAAACCAGATCTCGTAACTAAGACACGTTATAATTATAGATCAGGTTTGTCTGAGAACTATTCTATTTAGCTTTTTAGTAATCGTAAATATTTTGTCACGTCTCCATCGGTGACGGCGATCGTTTTAAAATAGCAGACACTTACAAATCATTTAAATGACGATAAGAATAGATTGTATAGTAATTTACAAAAGACTGATTCTCTTTTCTGTCAATTTAAACGCGTTAATTAAATCTGTAACTACTAGTCATATTTTAAAAACTCTTTATGTGTTATAAATATCATAAAACACGTAACCAAGCCTCAAGACTAGCACTCGAAAATAAGATGAATGACTTGTTAAGATCCGTGGGTTTTTGTAATGCCATTCTTGCTTTCCCGACATCCGAGGCGGCAAGAATGCTTTACAGGCTGGTTATGTTTGGAATTACATAGTGGCAAAATTTGTTATTATTGATTATGTACATATTTTATTTTGTTGGTAACCACTGGGCTGACATGATCAATTTGTGACCATACCCCTATTATAAATACTTTACTGAGCTCTTTATTTTATACACTGGCTATCACACATATCATATATCACATATAGTGAAGCGACTACTTCAAAAAACAAAACAAAATAATAGTGTAGCGGGCGCATCGTGTGGAGCGGGTAAAATTTAGACTCTAGTAAAACCGTAGTGCACAGCTAGTAAATAATATTCGAACATATGAATTAAATCAAACATTATTCTTTAGTAGGTATACTATATTTGTAAAGTTCATAAACGTGCATTAATAAAGTAAATTAGCTTAGGCAAAATCTACTACATCTACATCTTTATAAATACATGTTTAATCGAGTCTATAACAATTATTTACTATTTTAATTACTGGACATTTCGATCTGCTTACATGAGCCGTGTTAGGAGTGGTCACATGGCTCTTAAATAAAGTATATTTATTATGTAATAGGTTTTGCCCGCGACTTCACTTGTTTTAATATAGAAGTAGGTATCGCTCGAAATATTACTTTTCTGGATGCAATTAAACGTATATTTATATTTATATTATTATATATAAGAGATTCCCACCTATATATTGACTCATCACGATATTTCTGGAACCATAAAGCGATAGCTGGGTGACTTGAAATTTGATAGTCTGAATACTTCTCTTTCGCCTTGAGTAGAGGTCAGCTAAGAACGGATTTTATGAAATTCCACCACGGTGCAAAGAGGGTTGCGGGGCGCCTGATGTAAAGCGGTACAACGTCAGCCGATGGCCCGCTAGTTTATTATATAATAGCTTTTTCCGCGACTTCACTTGCTTTAATATAGATTTAACCCATCCCTCGGAAATATTACTTTTTCTGGATGAAGGATCCTTTTCTTCACCTTTGACAACGTGTTTGCAATTTTTTTTCAATTTTGTTGTTTTCGCACAAAATTATTTGAAATTAGCAATATAAAGGGATAGAGGATAGAGGGGTGATCGCAATTTCATACGAGTCACTTCTTTTTTCCTTGGCGCGTTGTATGAGCATTTATATAAAAAGTCACAATTCGTGAACACAAAAAGTCGTGGCAATTCCAAAGTCCGTTAAATGCCTTGAGGTTATATCATTTCATATTAATCGTTTAAGTAATTAAGCCACGAAAGCGTAACAAACAAACTAACAAACTCACTTTCGCATATATAATATTAGGATTAGGATACAAAACTTTAAATAATGCTTCTGTATTCTAATGAAGAATAAATAAGAGATCCGAATTAATTGGTCATACTTATGATTACTTATCGCGGGTGAGCTGTATGTACGACGCAGATTCACTATTTAAAAATCATCTTGTACAAATACATTTTTATTTGCTACCGGCAAATGTTTTGTTTTAACATTTATTCTATACTGTCTGGAGCCACGTCCTCGTGCACATTTATTACGCAGTTAATTAATTTTGTCTCATAATTTTCTTCCTACATATAATTTATGGTACCTAAAATTATTGTCAATAATTATTATAGAATGAAATATACACCCTGTATACAAATTACATTCAAATCGGCTATGAACAAATTAAAAAAAAAACAATTTTTTCCAAGACAAAAAAGTATTATTGACAAAAAGTCTTATGAGCAATCAATCAACTGCGGAATCATATGTTTCTCCTTTAGACGATTTTATAGAATAGGCCGTTTTAAAAAGTTAAATTCGGGCGTACAAAACATTTTTAAATGTAATCTTCATAATCGTTCATATATCTATTTATGTATCACAAAATGTGATATATGTTTTTTATAATTTTCATATAACCCCGTCTATGTTATTTATGATACTAGCCAGATATTATGATACAAACTAACACCCGCGACTTCGCTTTTGTCGTTTATTATTATAACAATATATTTGATGCACAGAGTAAACAACAACAAAAAAAACTATATAAGCAAAAATATACTTTGTCTACAACATTTCCTTGTAAAAATTTTATCCGTTTACTAGCCCTCTCTTGCGCATGCGCACTACACCGTATTTCCCACTCTACACATCGCTGAGCGAGTAGTGCTTATAAAAACTGTAATAAATTTATATTAAATGAAGCTATTGTGGTATTTTTTTAGATAAAACCCAAGTGTGTAAGAGAAAAAACTAAATAAAAATTGTTCGAAATTTAATGCAGTGCAATAGTTTTTGAATGAAGCACATACAACGGCAGACGTCTATAATGTTATTTATATAAATATTATAAAATATAATTCCACCAACAAAATGCACGAAGCTTATCGGAAGATGAAAAATAAATAACATTAATATAATATTCAAATCCGACGTTATTGATATGTTTAGTATCCTTACACGTATACATTTGTAATTCAAATGAACTAAGATCATAACCCAAGGGAGACGACGATAATCGCACTCGCTTGAAATGAACAACGTTGTACTGGTATTGGATGGACCCGAATGCGGTAGGTAGACATACATATCCACCATGTTTTTATTACTAATAATAATAATAAAGCTTTATTTAATTCCGTGCATAATACATATTAAACGATACCAATTGGTAACTTATTAACCTATAATATTCAGTTACAGTTGTTACACTTAGATGAATTTGATTTCTAATTATAAATTCTATTTTGTAATTATTTTAATTATTATTTTCTTTGTTTATCAACTTCTAATTATTTAATGCATGGACCCCGTTCGGGTAAAAGCCTCCCCCAAGGAATGCCATACCTCTCTGTCATTAGCTCTGTCCAGCCAACTTGTACGCGCGCACGCTACAATTTCGTCTGCCCATCTGGCCTTTGATTTATCACTAATACATCTTAAATACATATTTTATTTTTATTTACTCTTTTGAGAACCAATCCTCTAGATTATTGTTGCAATAGTCGAGTAGGTAATAATATTACATGTGTGTTGTCATCATTTCAATGTTCTCACAAGATGATGGCCCCCTTGTTAGAAATTTCTAGGGATTTTTTGTGGCATCTCAGTATTCATACTCCGTGGAACTATTACCCACCCACTTCACTTATGCACAATAACCGAACTATATTACGCAAAACACCCTCAGTATTACACAATATAGAGTCAAATAACATAAAATTATGAATAAAAAATAAAATCCACTACATAACAGACTAAGGAGACCGCCCGAAACTCTCATGTTATTCTACTATTTTAAAATAATGTGTAGAAAATAAATTTGAATATTTAATCCCGAATCATAAAGGTCAGATCGGGATTCTAAATCACTATTTTACTCTGAAAAGATTAACAATGGTCAAAGATTAGATGAAATAAAGGTAATTTCTTTTTAGGTTTTATCACAGTGTACATACTACGTAATACTACGTTTTTATTTATTCTATTTCTTACTCGTCATCATTTCTTTTTAATATACATATAATGTAATACCATATGTATCAATACTATGAAATAAGGATGCTCCCCGCGTCTGTTTTTGTGTTTCCTTAGTTTTCTTAAACTACTCAACAAATATTGAAACGGCTTCCACTATCGTTTAGACGATTTCCTTGGTGTAAGTTTATATGTACAGTGCACGTGTATTATTTTCATGTAAAATTAGAGAAAGTTAAGATAATAATCTACGGAAGGATTTTGTTTTATATTTTTTTGGTTTAGGTAAAAAAAAACTGCAATATAATGTACTCGTAGTCATTTTGTGTCGACTTGATTTACTTTTAAACTCATAACATGTTTCATGCATTACCTAATTTAACTAACAGTATGCTAAAACCTGACTACAGATTAATTCAATGATCTGAAGAAGGAATCGTGTAAATCGATTATGAAGTCACTAAAAACTATTTCACTATTTCCTATGACATGGGGTCCTTCAAGCGCAACGTGAAGAGATACTTACGTAGGCCGGCATGACAGCGGCGACCGGCGATGGATAGCGTGTCACTCGGTGGTCGCCATTGTTTTTGGATTGTACTGTGCTTACCATCAGGCACAGTATAGTCATTTTGCCGTGCTACAATAAAAACTAAAATAAAGCGACATTAACTTTTACTAATATGTTTTTAATAAGCCTATATCACTTTTATTACACGTACGATTGTTCTAAAAGAATTGAAAGTATTAAATTATCACCGTAAAAAGTTGTATTAAACGAATATGCACCACCCATGGACTATAATAGATTCGAATAACAATTTTGTGCAATTTTGTACAACACGTCTTCTCCGACAACCACCACGACGAGTTCTGCAAGGTCTTATATATATATAATTATGCATATGAGTATAAGCGACGTTGGAACTGATAACTAAATATTAACATGTACTGATAGGTTCAAAACAGATATTTAAGACTTAATTATATCAAAACTCTAGAGATGACTACGAGATTTATATTAGGTTAGACAAATTTTGGTTATAAAAAGATATGCCAGAATTCTAAGTACTATTTTATCTCTTAAAGATCGTAATCTATCTAAAAAGTATTAATTAATCATACCTCATTCCATCACATATCACATAACTCCACTCCTTTAACAGCCACATGGATTTGCTGTTTTTTTGATACGGTAAGTTCAGTGACTAAGTCAATACTTACCTATAAAATACTAGCAGATTCCCGCGACTACGTATGTGTTGTTTCCTATCTGAACAATATATGCAATGTACAGAGGAAAACAGATGAAAAAATTGGAATCAAAAGTATATCTTCTTTACAATATTTCTTTGTAAAATGTGTTATTCGTTTACTTTCCTTAGCTTCTATATGCGCACCACACGGCTTACCCGCTTCCTACATCGCTGAGCCTACGCGTCCATATAAAATCGCAATTTGTTAAAACTTTAATAACTTTTTAATAAATGAGTTAAAACTTTTTAATAAATGAGGATAACGTGATAATTTTAGATAAGGACAAGTGTCTAAGAAGTTTCTTTTTTTTGTCTAAAATGTATCCAGTAGTTTGTTTTTTATTAAAAGTATGTAAACTAACTAAAATAATATTGGTTGAAATTTTTTTATAAACTAATATTACAAAGATTTGTTTGCAATAGATAAAATTAAAAAATACTCATCAATTTTTCAAAAGCTTTTCCATATATATAGTAAGCAGCGAGTACTATGGACTGTATTTTATTTTCAAAAAGTACATTAGAATGGGCGAAGCCGCGAACAAAAGCTGTTCTATTATATAGTATTTATAATACAATATTTATAAATGTACTCCGGATCTGCAATATATATGTACAAAAGCATTGTCAAAAGAAGGCGAGAAAATAACTATATTGTGTATTGAACAAACTCGGTGTCATTCAACAGTTGGCTGTGAAAACAACGACTAAAAGGTTATGGGTTAAATAAATACGGTTAATGCGAGATATTCTCACCAACTGTGAATGAAAGATAAATCTTTATTAAACGTCTTTTGTTATAGGAAAGGGTCCTATTTCTTGTTAATTTTTAAAAATCTGTTCACAAATTTTGATATAATATTATGTTAGAAGTGAAATTCTTAAAGAGGATTTATTTTCTTTTTATCCGGTACCGATTCAAATTTCACTTAATGAATTTGATAATGAAGGCAGATGACTTATTCACTAGTTTGTCAATTACATCAAAGATTTTTATGTTTTAAGCTTTTCGAAAACAACAGAGTTACATATTAAATTTTTTTTACCAAAATTATAGTTTACAGAGAATACATCCAAACACGAAACGGACCATGGGTGATGACTAGCTTTTCATTATTATAATATTTAGAAAATAATAAAGACACACAATAATAACAGCTCTTTGTAATACATGTAATCCTACACCTAATTACGTATTCCACAAAAGCAAAGCTATAGGAGAAATGGCTAAATGTCGGTATCAAAATGACAAATTCGGATTATCTACCTGGCGTAATGTTGTATACCGGATACGAAAATAATATTTTAATTATTTATATATAGTATGAAAGAGATATATTATACCATTGTTATATACGACAAAAAGACCAAAGAATAAATATAAAATTCATACAACATACATAATCCAAAAAAAAGGTTCTTTTATATGTCGATAGCTACAATAAACTACAACACATAACAACAGTAAATAAAATGTGCACTCCTTTCTGTAGACCTACTTGTAGGAATATATTGGTATTATGTATACAGAGGTGAAACTGCTTGGTAAGGCTTAGTTATAACACCTATGACGAGTTACTATAATCTTAAATGCTCACCAGCATAAACGTCGCAAGCACCCGTGAAGTTCGGTTATGATAGATATTTAAAAAAAAATTGAAATGATGCAATAGAATGGAACTTAATGTATTCATGCGATCTCATTTAGGAACAGGAATTTACCATTTTAAAGACAATATAAAACCATGTCTGCTGTCGCTTTGTTCTCATGAAATACGTCATCAGCAGGCCGGTTGTAGTAACTGCATCGTTAAAAGTGCAAGTAGACTTTAAACGATATAAAAAGTTGAATTATAATTTACTAACGAGTAATATTTATTCGTGTCGGACCGCTAACGAAGCTAGTGTGACCATAACCGGCCGTCAGGTGTTTCACGATGCAAAACCTGATCGCAATAATGCTGTTAATGTTATGACTATGGCGTAATTCATAAACCAATAACAGCGATTACTGCAGATTTTAGTGTTTACGAAATATTGGAATTTTTATTCGCATCTGCTTCGAACAGTTTAGATTTTAGAAATAGTAAACGTATGAAATTATTGTTGCTTCCTATAAGTGATTCTAGAGCTTAACCCCTAGACTGTCCAAAACCATAACCGTGTTATTACAAAAAAGTTAAATACATATTAAATACTTGGTTTAAAAAAGTTTCCTAATAAATGCACCGCGTTCGCCCGAGGCAAGTTCGCGTTGTCCTTTTTCACAAGTCTAATCTAAAGTAACCAAAGCGAGACAAAAGAACAAAATGGCGAACAATCAGCGACCGCGGTGCATTTAATATGAGACCTTTTTAAAACCAGGGTTCAATACGTATTTAACTTTTTTGTAATAACACCGTATGGGTTTAAATTCCAAAACTAACGAATGTAGACCTTATGACGCACTGGTCAACAGACTATTTCTAAACAAATGATGTAATGTAAAATTATAATATTTAAAAATGTGTTAGATATTTTACAACATTATCCACCATATTGAGATCTGGATCTTAAAAAACTAAGCAAGGGCTTAATTTGTTTTATCATCTTAATTATTGATAAGAAAATATGATTCAACCATAGAGTAACTATTTGCTTAAAAGTGTTTTATGTTACGAAGTAGAAAATTGGCATGAATATAGGCAACCCCTTCTCCTCCGGTCAAATGGTGTAAGAAGACACTATGGGGTTTTAGTCCGTGTGACTTGGGCATATTCATCCTCTGCTGCCCGGCGGTATGGGATATCCTTTAGGGATTACCCCCATGAAAAAAAGGCACGTAGTCTATCTGATGTCAAATGATAATTACCGATAGTTGTGCATAATCGATCGCCAATTAGATTGCAGCCTTAAGCCCAGTTATGATAGATTGCTACTTCTGGGGATTGAGGTGGAATGCTTAGTTTGGTAGTAAAGCAAACTCTTCAAATTTGAATATAGTAGCGCAAACATTACTGGTTTGCGGCAGCAATGGGTGACAATCGTGACCCCGCAGTCGAATCTTGCGCGTCGCGTAGTCATAATAGTGATGGAAAATTTTAGTGATAATGGGTCAGTAGTTAGGTTTCGTGCGAATGAACCGCCGCTTTCGGCAAACGAAAATGACGTATTAAAACCATTGCATGATAGTAGACTGGCTAGCAACCATCAATAAACTGTCACTAAACGCCTATAAATGTGTTCCAGTGTCTGCACTTAAAAACCAGTAAGTACTTCTAGAGGTTTAGTGTGTTTCTACATTGGGTTCCATCGTCATTTACCATCAGGTGAGTTTGTAGTCAAACGCTAAAAGACCTATAAAATGTATAAAATAGAAGTCATCGAATCTAATATGTAATCTTGTATTATTTATGACATATTCAACACTTTTTATTTATATTGATTCAACATTCTTTTGTATATATGACTGTTATTATGATATCATTTCGCAACTGATTACCTGCATATATACAAAAATGCACACTAACACATTCGTCTAGTTTTATAACCAAACTAGTTTTCCGCCCACGGCTTGCTTCGTGTAGAGTGTAGACTATACATACATAGAATTTGTAATTTTTTTTTATTCTAACTAAATTTATATGTTACTGTTGTTTATTATAAAATATTATTTCCCATAGGGTTACTAAGTTATTTCCACCCATACAAGATGAATTTCGAAAAACTCTCTGATACATGTGTTTTATTAATTGTGTTGAGAAGTAATAATATCAAGTTTCAATTATATTTGAATCGAGAAATACTATTTTCCATACAATCGAGAAATTCATTTCTAAACGACGCCCGTAATATAAGGTTAACATTATCTCCAAATTTCTGTCATCAGTACTCTGGTCTGATGAGTCAGTCAGGCCATTGCCTCTTATAAATAATGATGCTATGCAAATTTAATGAATTTGCAAATAAAAACTTGATATGATTGCAATACTCCGAGTTCGTGTTTGCAACATTATTAAATCAATGTTTATGCAAATCATTACAATAATATGGTAACGGTTTTGTTTTGCGATAACTAAGGGAAAAATGTTCATGTTTCTCGCTGCTTCACAATTATACTTTTCCATATTCATAAACTATGACAACATAAAGCAATTCAATCGTTTATAACATAGAATTATATGTAATCTGGGTTACCTTGTTATTTATATTTTTCATACTATTAGCATTTTGAGCTTTAAATAGATAACTATATGAAATTATGTTTTTTGCAACAAAATGAAACTTCATTAACCACTTTTCATATAAATATCATTACTTACTATTACACTTTATTGATATATTCCATTACATATATGAATTACTATATAATTTAATTAAAATACTGACTATTAATTTAAATATTACTTTTAAAGCATTTTAAATACAATTTCTAATAAAATAATAATACATATTAACTATTTTTAGTTTCCCTCTAATTAGCACAGTACTTCTTATTTTTTTGCAGATTTTACTTTGTAATTAATTATCTAAAGTGCTCGACTTTGACTTAATTTAATGATAATAAAAAATTAAAATATCCTCTTATTTAATTAAGACCGGTATTTATAACACATTTCTATGAAAAATACCCGGCTTTATATTGACAAAAGTACCAAGAATAATGAAATAAATATTTTAAACAATTGTCATATTGACTAAATGAAAAATATGCATATTTTTAAATATCACCTATACAGGTATGTATAGTTAGTTAACTCGAACAGTTAGATTGAATTCTTAGAATTGCATGTATGGCAAGCGGAGTTTCGTATCTATGGCATCCTTGCGCTAAATACCATCTCGTCTGAATGCCTTCCCCACTCATCACAAAGCCCGATGTAAATGTTTAGACTTTTCAATTCAATCGTTTTTATTACTTCGAAAAAGAACATCCAAAAGCATGCTGGTATAGTCTAATAATATTCTGTAAAAGTGGTGTCGAACACGTTGCATCGAGTTCGCAAAGGATGTACGAAACGAAAGAGCCGCGGGGAAGGGAACGAGTGCCGCATGCGTACGCGCAGACGTTTACGTAACGCGCCTAATATCACAGCTGACATTGACTGCACGTATCTGGGTTAGGACATTTATTGGGCATCTGCGACTGGTTTTCTGTTGACACGAATATTTTCGTTGCGAATATAACGTGTTCTTGACGATAATAAAGCGCTATAAATGGGATTATGATGATTATTTAATTATAAATGTACGCGAGCTTCTTTGTTATATTAAAGTGTATAGATTAAACTGAAATGTCTATTGCTTGTCTTTGAAACTTTTGACTATGACGAGATCTTTCCACGACCATTTTAATGCGAACAAAATCATGTGCACCATCTAGTGATAAATAAGATTTAAAGTTCATGCATTAAAGTTTAACTCAAAATGAATTTTGCTACCAAAAGTCCGAAGCGCACTTAATAATTATTTCCTTTTAAATATTATCCTCAGTCGATGATTTATAATGTACTTGGTACGTGATTGTTTAGTTCAACAAGGAATAACCGCAAAGATTTACATACCTACACCGAAAGTCATCGTCGTTGGTTTACACCATAAATCATAGTACTACTCAAGGTTAAAATCGAATACCTATTATTATTGCTGTTACATTTACGTTTTCCTGAAACAAATGTACTAAGCGAGTCTTTTAAAAACATAAAATATCAGAAATAGAATAAATCGGTGTCGGCCGTAAAACATTAATTTAGCCACTTGTGTCCGTACATCAAAGGGTTCAACCCGGTGGGGTAATCGGTCATAACTTTTGCTTCAGTACGATCTCGAGAGATTTAAATTTAGACTAACAACGATTTCAATTTTAAAAGACCAATTAAGCTTTCTTTTACGATGATTTCAATTACGTACTTGAAGAGGCATCATATCTTACTTGGGTTTAAATATCTGTATTAATATTTATTTATTTTTAATTTTATTTTTGGCAACCAATATTTTAGATTATTAGTGCCATTGTCGAGTAGTTAATAGTATTACAAGTTCTTCTTCCATTCCATTTTTGGCAACCAGTCTTCTAGTAGATTCTGTCATTGTCAAGTGAGTATCGATATTACAAGTTTCTTGATATAATTTCAATGAACTAACAAGATGGTGGCCATCTTGTTAGAACATTCCATAGAGTTTTTGTGGCATCACAGGATTCATGGTCCGTGGTATTATTTTCCATTCACTTCACTTATGCACAATAAACAAACGATATTACATAAAACACCACCAATTTTACACAATATAAAGTCAAGTAACACAAGATTATGAATAAAAAATAAAATCCACTACATGACAGGCCAAAATCCCGCCAAAAATTCATCATCATTACATAGTATAAAACAAAGTCCCCTACCGCGTCTGTCTGTCTGTCTGTTCGCGATAAACTCAAAAACTACCGAACAGATTTTCGTGTGGTTTTCACCGGTGGATAGAGCGATGAGGAACGTTTTAGTATATAGTTTGTCAAGGATTTTTTCATAATTAGGACGGGACAACGTCTGCCGGACCCGCTAGTTATTAATATTATAATGTAAGTTCAACATCTTTTATTTGTTTGAATACACTTATCTTTAAAACTATCAGCCAGACTTATTTTATAGACTATTTATTATGGAAGGTTATATGCTATCTAGCATCATATTGCAACTCTTAAGAGCGGAGAAATTACCATACAAAGCGTAGATCAAAAATTTCGCTAAGGGAAATCGAAATAATAGTCCGGACGGGTTACGTGGCGGGGCGAGGGGTATCGGGAGTTGGGAGCAGATTGGCCGCGTCGTAACATGAATGCTTTACTGCTCTGAATATAGCAGCGCAGAAAACAAATCTAAGTATACACACGTATTATATTATGTATACAGCATTGACACAACTTAAGGATAAATAAATGTCAATTTTAGGTTCGTATTCATTGATGTAGATAAAAACCCAAGATGCGCATTCAACGTCTCAAAACCCTCCGCATAAAATATGCACACAATTGAAAATTATGCACTCATTTCAAATAGTCTCGTGTCGCTTGCGTCCTTGTAAAAAAAAAGTTTATCGCATAAATATAACCACGTATGTATATTAGGGAGTTTTTGCGGACGGTTTGAGCGCTACTTTTATTCGATACTGTGCGTCTTGGGTTTTTATATATCAATGTTCCTATAATAATATATTAACTTTGTTTTGTATTAAACTCTTGACTATATTATGCGCAAGCCAGAACTTATGGCTATATTCAGGGCGGCCAAAACATTGTCGAGTACTGCACGTTAACAAAGTACCTCCCTACACGGCATAGACGCGTTGGCTCCGTACGTAGCAACCATATTTTATACTGAAATGTTTTAAGGCTACTTAACAGCTGTCTATCTGTCACATCTAGCATTTTCTTTATATCCCCACCGTTTGAAGCACGTATAACAGTATAACATTCACAATAAACGCTAAACTATTTCACTTTTATATTATTATATTTATCATCATTTTTAAATCTTTTTTAAATATTACATACACATTTTCATAGAAAATTAACATGTTTTATAAAATTATAGATTTTAATAACATAAACAGAGACGAGTTAGTGCCAGTTGGCTCGACAACTTATACTATCAATTAAACGTAAAGTTATTTTTATTATGTTAGTAACGTATTAACCACCAGCTTCAGCTGTTGATGTCAACGACCTTTAGAATAAAAAAAAAACAATAACTAGAAACAATAACTCCACAAGTAAGAAGTCGTGATTTATAATAATTTCTGTCTAAATACTGTAAGCAAATCGTGATCGACTGCTTATGAAAAAAAATATTAATGCGCATTGACGTAACAGGAAAACACAAAAACCGCCCACGAATCAAAAATTATATAGAAAGATTTATGTGCCGATAACATTAATAAAAATGTGGAACTTAAATAAGAAATCATAAATAATATTGTCAATTCATCCAACGTAATAATAGATCTTGAAAGATGGAGGGAGATCTCTTGTTACTCGCAAGAAATATCATAATACGATTCGACAGCTTTACCATTTAGATATATGTATTTTTGTTTTTAATTCAACATTCTTACAACGTTCGGAAGCGTAGACTTTGTTATATATATTTTCGAATAGATTTACAGAATATCACAATGGATTTAAAAAAATATATTTATTCAATTATTTTCAATGCGATGGCTTTAATATACAATTATTTAGAATTTGAGCTCCAAAAATGTCCGAACCGAAAGCATTGCAAATTGCGAAGAGAGTTAGAATTCTCTCTCAAATGAAATATGTTCAACTAATAAGTCTATTATATACAATTACCCTCTACAACTATAAAATGAATGAATTATGAGATCGATAGAATCCCAACACAGCTAGACGAATGAAGGTTGTACACCTGAGTATTTTTTATGGAAAATATTTTAATATTACCCATTTTATTGTAACTCGTCACTACGGGGACGAAGTCTGATAGTGTTAGTTTAATTGTAAAATGTATTCAGACAAGTTTTTAAATGTCCTTCCACAGAAATCATTTTTTATAAATGTAAAAGTGTGAAATGTTGAGTTAAATTGATAAAAGAATCTCGTTATGTTCACATAGCACGGCAGAATTATATTTGCGTCAACGAGCTAAATTGTTGGTGAGTTATTAAGTCTAGGAAGTGTAATTACGTGCAAATCACCTGTAACAGAAATTAGTTCTAGACAAAGATTTGACAAACGTTACCATTTTCAAGGTAATAATATATCTTAAATTTGCAAGTCAATATGAATTCTTACGACAAATGTTCGTAGTGTATAGAATGATTTATTACATGCTCTAAAAAAATAATAAATAAAATAAAGCTTCTTTTATATTGAACAAGCTGTTTGCTCCGACATCGTACGGGTGTGCTAAAGACTAAAATAAGATCTTTCTTTTACAGTACGACCACGTAATACAATAAAAGGATAACAGAACAATTAAACGTTAATCAGCAAAATCTATCTTTATTTTTAAAGGTATTCCTAATGTCTCTCACTCACTCCGTTTTTATATGGGGATTTTTAACACAAATTTTCCATATTTCTGTGCAATTTTTCTAACACTTTCTTTTTTACAAACCTTGTCTTAACAAAGAAATAAAACAGAAAAATAGTTACCCAAATAAATGTACCCGTTTTGAAGTGATGTGCTTACATACATTCGGCAGTAGTTTTTTTTTTATATATTTATTTAAAGGTTAGTAGCATTAGCTACATTCTTACCAGACTTTATGAGATGACGTGATCTAAGATGGTAACATGCCGAGTTTATGGGGCGCTGATTTTCAAGTGCTTGCCCCGCACTTGGCGATAGATTTCCTACTCGAATAAATAACAGGGTGAATAGTAAAAAGTTAAAAGATCGCTTCTGCTTGCCGCTTTGATTTTGGTCACAGACGTTTGTCAAGGAAAGGAGTAATATAAAGTCCTCGTCAAACTTTTTGACCGCTCTGAATATAGCTGTAAGTTCGGGCTCGCGTGTAATATCGTCATTAGTTTAATACAAAACAAATTTAAAATATTATTGTAGGAATCTAAAATTGGAGTTTATTTATCTTCAACCAGTGTCGATGTTGTAAATATAATACATATTTATACCTAAATTTGTATTCTGTGGAACCATATATAAGCGGTCAAAAAGTTTGCCGAGGATTGTGTGTTTATACTCCTTGAATATAATTGCATAGAATTTGTCTATAGTTAACTGATCTAGGACGATTATAACACAACAATAATTATTCAAATGCGTTTCGTTTACACATAAGTTAATTAGTATATCGCGTGATAAAATGAAACAAACATACATATGCTAAATCTGACGAGTCTGTATATTCGAGTTTTGCATTTATTTAAATGAAAATATTCTTTACAGTCATTTCAATTTGTAACTGGATATGTATAAAATTTGTACGTAATATTTACAAAATAACTATATAACTTTTTTGTTATTCATTTATTATGAAGGTTAATAAAATTAGTTATTGATTGATTACTACGTCATCATTTTTGCAAAAAAGTGATACGGTTTTGTTTCATTTGTTACGATATTTAAAAAATAATAATGTCCGAAGCTCATTGAAAGACCGGCAGTTACTTAATTTACTAGTCTCGTTAGGCGCAGTACATAAACAACGGAAGTATGGAACCGTTGTATGTAATTTATCCCAATATATTGTTCAATAACACACATCGTCGTTTTTAAACTAGAATGTACGTTGCGATGTATTAAACAAAATGTTTACGAATTATCACTTTAGTAAAAGACCGGCATAATCTAAATACTAGAAACTGTAACAAACTGGCCGTCCCATGTTTCAGACTTAGCAAAACCAGTAATAGTTTTTAGGTGATAGTGTTAGGTTTTACATTAAAGTCCTAAAGCATGTTACCGATTTGCCGGACTGTAAGTTTAAGCGCCACGTCAAGTTTTTGGTCAGTCAAGGTTTTGGTGTCAAAAGGCTATTATAGAGTGGATCAATATGTGAACGATGGTGATGTCTGGAATTGACTGCTCTCTGTGCATCCACTAAAACCGATTGTATAATGTATTGGAAGTATGTTAAAAAGATGTACCCAATCCAGTTTCTTTTGCGGTTCTCCTCGATGACTGGGTTGTTTTCCGAACCGGTGGTAGTTTGACGTTCACAAGTGCCTTCTTAGGGCCTAAACTGAATAAAGTATTTTTGATTTGATTGATTAAAATTTCCGTACTAAGAATAAAAATGGTATCTTATAAAATCAATTGACTCTAATCACCACACAAACTGTGAAAAACCGGTCAGTAAAGACTCTCGGTGTTAAACAATATATATGCAATGGTTTCCACACTTTTGTCAATATATTTGCAGCTCGTCATAATTATAAACATTGTGGACGGAATATATCTCACAAAGAACGGTGATGTTGTGTAATTATATTATAGATTTTTTTTTAAACTTGTCTATTCTAGTATTTCAACTTCAATACGCTGAGGAGATTAAAATAAATACTTACGTTAAAAATTCATTTCGAATCCATCGTAATTTGCCTCCGAATCTGCCCCGAAACATTACACCCCGATTTTCCCTTTGTTTACATACCCTGATTAAAATGTTTTGTAAACAAGTATATTTGAGTATACACCCAAAACGACAGAACTTGGGGAATAACAACATCCGTGTTATTAATTTTAATTAAAACACCTTATAATTAAAATGAGTTTGTTGAATAAAACTTTTAAGCAACAATTAATGTGAAATATTCATGTAAGTCTTCTATCGTTTATTATTTTTTCATTTGGTTAATGTGGTGTTTTATTTTTGACGTGATAACGTCTTATAAATCGATAAACGCCGGCTGCACGCACGGAAAAGTATGACTCATTGTCACGTTCCGCCTGAGCGGAGCATGCAAGCGAGCGCGGAACAAGCGATAGAGAAGCGCGATCGGTCTAAGCGTTCGGCTTGTGACGTATGTAATTAATCTGTATAAGTTAAGTAAAAAAATATTTGAATAAACGGGTGCAAATAAATGTTAATTTATAAAAAAAATAAAAATATTGTCAATGAACTCCTTTGTATTATACAAAATAATGATAATTCAGTGATAATAATTCAATTCAGTTCATAAAAGTATGCAATTTTTCATCAATGTTTTCTTTGACGTTATCACATAAAATTACTTTACAGACAAATATTTTTTATTATTACAAACGTACGTAAGAACGTAATAATTTTAGTTTAGATTTATTATTTAATACAACTACACTATACATGACGATAGAGTGGAAAACCCTGTGAAACGTTTGACTGTAAGAGCTCCACTATTAGCATTGCACGCGCTTCTATGTTCCAGTTTAAAGTCTGCGGTTATTATGGAACAGGAGTTGTTCCAATCCAGTCCTTGGAAGTTGCAACCTAATAGGATTTACTTCGGGTATGCGGTCATGTTGAGGTTGCTTTTATTGAGGGTGCAGTGACCACTTTATATCAAGCGGAAGTGGAGTGGTTACTACTTCATAAAATACAAAAATATCAAACTTAAGAAAATTTATAAAATGTCGACAGATTACTATATATGTCGAAGAATTAAGTGTTAATTTGGTACTTTCGTATTAAATGCACCGCATTTGCCGACCGTTGCCGCGGCCGGCTCGCGTTATCTTTTTTAGCAAGTATAACCTAACCAAACCGAGATAAAAGAGCAAGCAGTCGAAAAAAAACCAACCTAACCGATTTATTTTTCTCAGTTTTCCCGTCTTGGTTCGGTTAGGTTAGACTTGTGAAACAATGACTGCGGCGACGTTAATGCGGAAGTTAGTATATGGTATATTAGCAACTTGATGATTTTTAACTTAATGTATTTTTTTTATGTATTAAAGAAATATAAAATTGTAATTAGGTGTGTACATTACAGAAATGCTTTTTCAAAAACATTTGTAACTACGACACGCACGCCATCTACTGTATTATGTTACGTGTACATTAGATATGTAAATACGAATAGTATATCGAATGGGATGGGATTTATCATCAGCAGCATACCTGGAACTTTAACCTACTATATACCACCCTCGATGCTCACTAACACTATATAAGAAAGTAGGTAATGAAAATTTTAAACTATACATTATCGAACAATTTGTGTTAAATTGTTTATTATATAGATATAACATGCCCATATTGTCAATATAATTGTGTTATTCTTATACGTTGCTATAATCACTGAGTTATGTATAGTAGTTCGATGAAGCCGTAAATGCTGCAAAGCTAATAGCATAGTCAGTTCGAGAAAAAAAAACTGAGTTATGTAGGTGCAAACGCGGTAAATAAAACAAAATGGCCGCCAAATTGACCAAAATGATAATATAATTCAAATTACATACATTTATTCTTGGAGTCCAGTACAGCGCACGTCTCACGCGCTTGTTTACAGCAAACAAATTATTTTTGATCAATTTCACACGAACGAATGCATAGGTAACAGTTCATCACTACATAGTGTAAAACAAAGTCCTCTGATCTGTCTGTTTATCTGTTCGCGATAAAGTCAAAAACTACTGAACGGATTTTCATGCCGTTTTCACCAGTAGGTAGAACGGTTCATGGGGAAGGTTTAGGTATAATTTGTCAAGGTTTTCTTTTTATTATCAGGGCGGGACAACGTCTGCCGAGCCCACTACCTTAAAATAAAATAGCTCATTAGTTAGTTGTCTGCCAGTAAAAGTCCCGTGAAAATTAATTCAAGCATTTCGGATATTCCACTGCGGCTGAAAAACACCTAAATTACTTTTTATGAGGTCTGTAATCTACCAGTGAATATCTCGTGAAAATCGGTCCAACCATTTTGGAAATAGCAATGCGGACGAAGCCGCGGACAAATAAAATAGAATATGTCAACCGCTATAATTTCGGCTTTCTGGCAGTAAAAAGTAAAATTCCCGTTAAAATAGGTTTAGCCGTTTTGGAGATTACCCGGAACAAACAAACAAACAGGCAAAATATAATAATCTAAAAATATAGACAAAGTATAAAAAAAATTTTTTTTGGTCATTTGTAGCCATATCCATTCATCAAAAAGTTGTTATTTTAATTGTACATACACAAACTTTATTTTTATAATACGTAATAGAGAACAAATAAAAAATTGGAAATAAAAGTAGTATAAACTTTTTGAATAGGAAAACAAAATAAACTTTGAAAATGTATGCGATAGAAACTTACCACGTTACCATGGCAACGTATATAACACTAACGCTAATTAAATCTCTCGAAAGGAAAAAAGTGCCCGATTTTGAAACATTTTTCATTGGTGCTATGTTTCTATTAGCGTGATGATATATAGCCTAAAGCCTTCCTCGATAAATGAGCTATCTAAAACAGAAGGGTTTTCTCAAATCGGACTGGTAGTTGCTGAGATCATAGCGTTCAACTAAACAAACAAACAAACTCTTCAGCTTTATAATATTAGTATAGATTCTTTCTATATTGCTGTAACACAGTTACTATCTCAGAAGTATACGATATGCTTTCACATAAACAGGAATAAAACGGACTTGTGGAAAGTTTCGCTTGAAGCTTGTCGATAGAGGAAATGCGAAAAGCATGTTTCCTGCAACTGACCCGCTGTAATTGTCTCCACTTCAAAGTCATTAGCATTTTCATTTCTGCTACATTTACGAGATGACCTAATTCTATGTTGAAAATTTGTAGCGTATTTTATACAAAATGATTATAAGGTCGTCCTTGTTCATGCTTAATTGTTGTTTCTATTATTTATTTAAAAGTCTTGAATTCGACCCTCCTAGTAACCATACATAAATTCGGCTTCTTAATTATGCGTATTTCACAAAAGCAAAACGATAGCAGAAATGGTTAATTATTTAACTCAGAATAGTAAATTTAAAGAGCTATAATTGAAGCTGAAATTTTCACTTCCTTTGAAGACTTCATGGTAAAATATCCTGGTTTTACGTTGACGCTAAACTTTACTTTACATCGTGGTTACGGGCCCAATAAGCGAGATGTTAAATAAATTTGACAGGTCAAAATACCTAATCTAAAACTCCGGGACCTCTGTTTCCACCAAAGGTAGGCTACGTAGAGGCCAGGTGAACAATAAAGCGCACCTCGTGTCATCAACAGCGTCACTGCGCCACTGACCCAAATAGTAGAACAATATCGCAAAATGGCCACTCCCCACACATAACGGGACTAGAAGGGCTAGTTAATTTTTTACTACCTCGTAACATGATGAATAAAAGAGGCAGCAATAAGAATTATAATTAACAAATGTATATATATTACAAAGCTACCACTATCCCAAAACTCATTGCAATAAGTTTCGATGCCTTAACCCAGAAAAGGTAACATACAGAGAGACAAAGTTACTTTTGCATTTATAATGTAAATGAGGAATGTATTAAAACTGTCATTACATAATGAAATTTATTGAAATAATTAATTACAAAAACCAGTAGACCCACAGCCCAAAAAACATTTTTTATAAATATACTTGCTATAAAATTTTTTTTATAATGCAATCATTGAAATTTATAAAGCTCACTGACGATTAATGCATAGCTTAAACTAATGGGATGTACCTAAGTGAGCACACTAAGAGAAGATTTTCTAAGAATTATTAATTTAAAGAATTAAAATGGCAGGAATTCCCATTTATGATATTTTACTAATTATATAGGCATCTAAACATCCTGAGGTGATCTCTGTTTAAATATAAACTTGAAAGCAGCACTTAGTATAATTCGAATTCATGTTTTAGATAAATGTGCATAACATGATAATTATGAACAGTGAAATGTATTAGACATAAATAAAATAAAAGTTGGCATATCTATAGCTTCAAAACAAATCTAAAATGACTGTCCATTACTTTAGCCCGTTTCTTCGTGATCGTTGTCTTCAAAATGAAACGTTTCGTGCGCCATCTATCGTAAGGTAGATGCACTAATTTAGAAATCTTCAAGGCCATGCCGCAACTTTTCATCATAATTATTTGAATTTGCATGAATTATATAAAAACGCATACGAGACAAACAAAGGAACATTCACTTTTCTATACACAGATAAATATATAAAACAAATGTTTACTATAAAATAAAATTAGATTTTAAATACGATGTTGCCAACTACGAGTCAAAAATAACTTGTATATATATTACGAAAAAAATATATATCTGGAAACGCAGTTAGGAAACCTTGAAAATAATACATCGCCCTACATAATTACAACGGAAGACCAATTTATATACGAGCTTCGTCTTATGCTATTATCATATCTGCGAAATGAAGCTTCGACTACTTGTCGCACTAGAATTAACGTCAAACACGATAAAGGCGCAGATTATACGTTGTCACACTTGTACCTTTCCAATGACTCGACATTAGCGTCCGCTAAAGTCCTTTGATGTGTGTAAAAACCGCCAGTCCAGTTATCGTGCTGCGTCTATCATCACAAAGCCCGATAGTTCGTAACGCATAACGGTAATGTCTTTCCACATCTGCATTTAGTGTGACCATAGACAACACTTCGTGCCGATACACGCACTTTGGCAGTAGCTTTACAGTGCTAATAAACCTTATTACTTGAACCACGAGGTCGCTAGTTTGATTCCCGCACAGGTAATTATGAATACCATTTCTATGCCTTGGTATAAAAACATTTACATCTATATAATCTGTTTAATTATGATTGCACAAAGTTTATCTCTTCTCTAACACGTCGAATTACAATGGTTAAAATATTTCTCTTTATTATATATTTATTTTACACATAAAAAACTTTCTAAGAACACAAAATATAAAATTAATCTCACTCTTATTCCACGTCTACATAAATAAAAAAATAACCCTGAAATTTATTTCACAATTGTGTCTTTTACAACAGGAACACACGCCACATTTGACATGTGAACGAGTGTAAAAATAAAGGTTCATTTATTACAATTCAAGCGTAGTCGGTCCCTTCCAGATTTAATTTATTTCAGTGTATTTTGTGCTGCAACTGTGGAAAATAACACGCGAGGAACAAAATAGCGGGCCTAACTAGAACGAATTCTTTTACTAGAGGTAAAAAAATTGTGGGATTGTGTAATAATTGTTTTAACACATTGAAATTAACCAATCTTTTTAACATTCATTAAACGCGGTGAAACTGATTGACAAGTCAATAGATTATACTATACAGCAAGGTATGAAAAAATGATTAGAATATACATACATGAGCGACAAGACCCGTGTCGAGTTTATAAATCACTAGCTTTTGCCCGCGAATTCGCTCGTGTTAATGTAAATTAGATCTATCGCTCGAGATCAATACATTTTTTCTAGATAGAAGGTAAAAGGACATAGGGTACCATGTCCTTTTTTATACCGCTTGACAAAGTGTAGGCAGAATTTCATGATGATCAGTCTTAAGGTGAAAGCCTAACAGACAAATATACTCATATTCGCATTTATAATGTTAATATTAAGATTTGACAGAACGGAGTGGTAGGATTAATGAGTTTTTTTAACTTGGATGTAGAGTAACTTTTGACAATAATTTCATCTGACATATGAAAGAAAAAGTGCTTTACTGCAGGGCTTTTTTTGTGGGTGCACGCGAGGGCAAGCAGTGCCCTTGAAGAGAATTCCGAAAATTGCAATAAAACTCATAAATAATTAAGGAGTTTGAGAAAAAAGAAAAAAATCAATCTTGGTAATCCTTACAAAATATTTTGGTTTTTTTTAATAGGTCAAAGTAATGCAAATACAAAATCTATTCTATCTTTCCTGAACAGTTATAGTAAGTTAAGCAAAAGATGTCTGATTCACACTTCTTGCTTTTGAATAGAGTAATCGAATAGCACCAAAACCTTTAATTAAATTATAAATTACTTTGTGTTTTTGAATTAATTTTAAGTTATTTTTTCTTTTTTTTTACCATATTTCAGAAAGTGTAAAAATGTACACTCTGTTCTTTGGGCACTTGTGCGTCTAGCATGCCCCAAAAAAAAAGTGACAAAAAAAGACCTGTTTTAGTGTAATAACATAAATAAAAGGGATTGGCTTTTAAGTACAGCGGCCGGAAAGTACTGATAGATAGGTCTTTGACAACAGAGTTAAAACCTGACAAGGTGAATGGACAATTTCACGATATCTTCCATCATTGAAATCTCGTTTACGTTTACTAAACCTTTGTTTTAAATACACAAAAGCAGTTAATATTCTTAATTCTTTTGAATCATAACAACCCATATAAAATAAGAAATATAACCATTCAAATATAATTCTTGAATCTATAATTAATTTAAACGTGCAAATATTTCAATTCTGACGTCAACTCAGTTTAAAAGATTTTAAATTTATGCGTATGTACGTACATATAAAATAATATATTTAGTACGTGTGTATCTATGCAGAGTCATATGATCGCTATAACGTAAACTGTCCGGTCTTGGGTGCATTAAAGCGTGTTTTTACGTGTGCTGACGTAACCTTGTAACACCGTATGAACGTTATATAAAAGCTATACGTCAATTTCTGCCACGGTTCAAGGTTATAACGTAACATTTTGTTATAATCGTCTTAGCTTTAAAATCTTTTATTAATTATTTCTATAAATATTGTAAATATTTTAAAATTGTTACCTTTTGAGATTAATCAAATTTCGATTAAAATGAACTTCTTTTCAAAGGCCCCCTCTTTCTTATTAATAATACCTTATATAGAGATTTCTATATTGTACATAATAAATATTTGTCATATTTACATAAAAGCTACGATTTTCTTATTACTGTAAACATATATTATAACTATACGACTATATAAATTGTGTATTTTGGCCGAACCGAATTAGAATAAAGGAAATATTTATTTATGTGTTTAGTATTTCGCCTAGTTTAAAATTATTTTTACGTAAAGCTGTGAAAATTACAAAACCACACACAAATGTTTATGTCCAAATCATATCAAATTGCTTAAAGAGCTATAATTTTAATTCTGTATTAACTAATTTTACCCAAAAAAAAAAACAGTTTCTTCGAATGGAATTATTATAAACTTATTTATGATTTATTTCTATATGATTTATTTATATAAATAGTATGATCAAAGTAACCTGCTATCGTACTGTCAAATAAATACAATAGTTATCTAATTATACAATTTTGAAGAAATAAAGGAGACGTTAAATCTATATTATATATGTGTAACGTTATATAGAAGACGATTAAATAAATATCCTTCGGTAAGTTTATAAGAGCCGTTGTTAAAGTTTCAATAAGATAAAATGTGTATATAGATAAAATGTTATATACATATTATATAAAAAACGATATGTATGAATCTATGAAAAGAATAATTTATATGAAAATTTTAACGTAGCTTGCAACGGTATAACAACAACAAATAACAGAGATTTACCATTAATCATATAACAAACGTGTCATAAAACTGCACTGTTCTTTTGTATCGGTATCTGTTTACATATGTAGTAGTCAAGCGGCATTTGTAAAAACACAGTAAAATTAATGAGTTATTACGACAGTACGGACGTTTTAGACTAATATTTTATAAAGTTAACGGGTTCAGTTCGACCTTTTGTTTGAATCTGTCTAACTGAACGGTCTCGTTACCCCGGCTCTGGGATGATAGCCACATGCGAAACGCCGGTGATTATGATGGATATATAATATCCTGTATGTTTTGTTTATTCTAGTAATATTTTATAATATTTCGACATAATATATAATTTATTTTAAAAATATACACACCACGTATAACGTATATCTGCTTTGATTATTTTATAGAGAAATGGCTTCCTTCCGTAAACTATAATGAGTAAGTTGAATAGATATTCTAGTATACTTCATACGTATAAGTATAGTAGCAAAGCCCCTAAATATATGTAGTTACGTTTTAGCCAATATATTTTATAAAATTATTTATAAACTAGCTGACCCGTGCAACTTCGTCTGCACCAAATCGGTTATTACCGGTTTCAATTGTATTTTTAAACGCAAATAATCTTAAAAAACCTAAAACCCTATTGCAGCGTTATCCAGCACTTCCAATCGTGAATCCAAACTATCCAGGGACTCATTCAAACATATAGCCAGTTGGTATGTGAGAAATCTTTTAAAATAAGCCTAGAATCTGTTCGCAGCATTACCTAAAGTAGTGTCATCAAAGTGAAGATCAAAACTAACTTACATATATTGCCGATAAATGTCTTCCCAGTACACCTTGTAACTTCATCACGTAACATACTGTAAAAGTTGAACTTTATCTACATTAAATTTCCATTTTGTTTTAATTGTTTGTTTTATAAGAATTTGTAAAGTATACGTGAAATATGCATTCAATTTTAATTTGGTCACAGTTATTTTACTTTTGACATACAAACCACCTTTTTTACTGAGATACTGAACTTGGGATAATATACCTTTCTAACAGTGAAAGAATTTTTGAAATCGGACCAGTAGTAGGTACCAATCATTCCTCGAAAACAAAACTTTACCACTCATTATAATGTTAGTATAAATACAACATAGTAACTGCAAACAGTAGTCCGGTGAAGCTGTTAAGACCTTGCTAGATAAATAGCGTGGTCAGTTCGAGAAAAAAAAATAACTGCATACACCTCAACTGATTTATTTTAATCTTAGATTCACAAACCTGAACCCAACTACTTCAAGACTCAACAACATTTAGAAAACTAATTTTATCAAATATCGAAACAACACACGTACTGATAGAACTCTAGTTGAATTTCATCTTCTACAATGCAATGTAACTATTATCTAGGTTTATGTTTTAGGAAAAAATCTTGTCACCTTTGTTTAGCAAACATTTTTTATACAATAAAATAAATGTAACAACATATAAGTGACAGTTTCGTTTACACATATTTTTTTCATATGAGGTTGATAATTACGCATAGAAATGTCATATAGCCGTAGCTCAGTTATAACGTACTGGACATTATATGGTCCGCCGGAGGGGACGGTTCGAATCCCGGCGATCTTTTTTTTGGTATTTTTTTTAAAGTAGCTTAGGTAAATATAGCTTATCTTTTTAGCTAATTTGTCTTCTATATATAGCACAATGAAAATTTACCAAAATCCGTCAAAAATTTCATTAACTACAAATTTTTGATTTTCGTCTGTTATCCTGGAGAATCCCTTGCGTTTTATGAGATAAAAAAATTCTAGGTGTAACCTTGTAATATTAGTTATCACTGTGCCAAATTTCGTCAAAATTGGTTCAGTACTTTCAGAGTGGTACGTGCTCAAAGGGACAGACAAACAGGCAGATCCTGGAGAATCCCTTGCGGTCTATGAGATAAAAAGTATCCTAGATGTAATCTCGTAATATTAGTTATCACTGTGCCAAGTTTCGTCAAAATCGGTTCAGTACTTTCAGAGTGATGCGTGTTCACAGGGACAGACAGACAGACAGACAGACAGACAAAAATTGTAAAAAGATTATTTTTGGCTTCTATATCGATAACAAAGTCTACCCCGATAAAAATTTTCAAAAAATATTTAATGTACAGATTTGACCTTGCTACAGTTTTATTATAGTACTAGCTGACCCATGCAACTTCGTCTGCACCAAATCGGTTATCACTGGTGTCAATTGTATTTTTAAACGCGAAAAATTTTAATAAGTCTAAAACCTTATTGCAGCCACACCTACGGTTTCCAATTATGAATCCAAACTATCAAGGGACTCACTCAAACATATACCCAGATGGTATGTGGTATGGTTTTAAAATAAGCCAACAACCCGTTCGTAGCATCATCTACCGGGTTCCATTAAAATAAAAACTAACCTACATATATTGGCGGTAATGTGAAAAAAGCTTTAGCGGTCTATGGACCCCCAGGTTCTAACGAAGTTCCATACCCTTTTTTGTAGACGTTTACTATACAGTCAGTAGAGTTTACATTATAAAATATCAAGTTGATAGAGTTAAATTGTAAATTAAACGATAAAATATATTCATAAAATAAATAATGATAAATGAAACACTGAATGATATCATAACTATTTTCAACTTGTATTAAAACTTTTTCACACTCCATTGTATTGAAGAAAAAAATAAATATTAAAAAGATATGAGCACGATGCGTCAAATGTCACTTGCCTGTAACTATTTGTCTGAGAGCTAGGAACGGTTCCGACAAAGAACTTCAATAAGCTAGTTTTTTATATATCTTTATGTTCTTCCGAACAGCGTGCGGACTACCTGGCTGCCGGTAAACGTTGCGTTTATTAGTGCATATCGCACCTTTACAGGCAAACGCCACTAAAACATGAAATTATTATTGCCAGACATTTTTGTTATTAACAATAATGTTGATTTAGAACGCTCATCAAAGTATTCCTTCCAATGCGAGTAACAGCTATTTTTAAATACTGAGCATACATCCAAGTTGATAAAATATTAATAGGAGCACCTTCGGAGGATCCTTCTTTATCTAAAATATCAGCGCTTTCATTCCCAGTTATGCCTATATGAGAAGGGATCCATTGTAAAACAAATACTTTGTTCTTTGCTTTGAAATCTAGTAATTGCCTCAAAATAATGTAGGCTATTGGTATTCTTCGAAAAATCGAGGTACATCAAGCTACGTGTTGAAGAACACATTTTGAATCGGATAAAATAACAATCTTAATGGACTCAGTTGATTGTGCAAATGATAAGGCCTCTATAATTGCTATCAATTCAGTGTGCATAGTTTTCATCAATTTGAAATTTCATAAAAGTTTTGGAATTTGACTCAAAAAATGCGGCTCCTAAATAATTATAATTAATATAAATATAATTAATAATAGTAATTACCAGCTTTAGATCCGTCAGTGTATATTTTAACAAAATTTTGATAATATTTGTTTATATATTGGAGACAAATTTTTTATTTTAAGAATATCATATTGACGCTTTGGATTCCAAATACCATCTACATTTATTTTAATTATATTGTGCAAATCAATGTTATCGACCCAGGTGTGTAAAGTGAACATTTCATGTTTTATACTTGTTTGAATTGGAGTATTTTTATATTGAGAAAAAATAGAAACCAATAATGGTTTTTTTTCTGTTACGCCAATAAAGTGTTTGGAAAGAGATGTTGATGTGACAGTTCTTCTAATATATTAGTTAGTTCGTTTTTTTCAAATGACTTAAATTTAAATAGAATTTTGCCAGCTAAATATTGTCTCCTAAAATGTAACGAACATATGCTCAATTCGCTTTCCATAACATGGATTGTAGTACTTTTAATGAAACCCCCGATAATTCTCATGGCCTAGTTTTGGACTTTTTCAAGTTTATAGAGGTTAACCTGAGCACTACTATCATAAAGAAAGCTCGCATAGTCAATTCGACTGCGTGTAATATTGTATAAACGAACTAAATGTTA
>AP028427.1:6426862-6520862 GCA_036509395.1 Antheraea yamamai
TTTAAATATTGTCATACCCACAATAAACAATATGAAATTTCAAAAGAGAACACATTTATTTCATTGTTTTAAGTTTTCATTTTTGTCGGTAGTCCTTATGACTGGCTCGACTTTTTTTATTTTATTTTTACGGTAACAAACAGCCATACATAAACATGTTTTTGAAGTAAAAAGTTTTTGTAACTCTGTTGTGATTTGAAATCCAATGAAACGACATTAAAAAGATGTAGTCCGGTGAAGCTGTTAAGACCTTGCTAGGTCAAAATTAAATAGAGACCAAGATATGCTCTATACGATTTACCTTACAATAGAATGAGATAATACATTATCAATATTATGAATATGTTACCATTTTTCTTTGCTTTCTCTTCTACCGCGTGTGAACTGCATAAGTGTGTTTACAATATAATCCAGTAGTTCTAAAATGTCGTTATTTGAAAGCATGACCTTTTTAAACAATTTTTGACACAGGTTATTATGCTGAGACCTTTTTACCTTAACATAATAATTAACGGCTGCTGTCCTGCCAAAACGAGTTACTCTGTATTTAACTACACATTAAAGTGCCAACATCATTCCGGTATTCATTACTAATTTTTTTTCTTTATTTTTGTCTCCCTCTCTCTTTCTCTCCACCACCTAATTATTAAAGGTACAAATTACACGGTAGACTCAAACGTCGAGTGTTGTGCGGTAATGAAAATTTTCCGTTCCTTTAATAATTTAACTGATTGCTTCGTGCTTTTGTGTCGTTATGACGATGAAGAAATGTACCGAGACACCTTTATGACGCCTCTAAAGCTTCGAAACATTCGTAGTGATATGTTTATGGCGTTTAACCAAAGACGTTGTTTGGAATTTAATGATTCCTTATTGAAATATACGTACAGTTACGAAAGCTTCTTAACTAGTAATTCTGATTTGAAATGATGATATTTCTGTTCTTTGTGTACCTATTTTATGCTTTATTTTTCAAACCTCGCAGTAATTGTAGTCTTTTTTTCCCTACGGTTCTTTAAATTTACAAAAAAATATATAATATATCATAATAACATTAAATCTATTTCTCCAAGTCGACTATTAACGTTCAGACCTTAGTTATTTAGCAGTCTCGAGACGCCAACTTTTTGGTTGTCACGCACGGCAACGTCAATAGAAAAGAAAAAGAAAAAGTGAGGCGTACGCACGTCATAATCAATCAGCAGCTCCATCTTCAAAATCATCATAATCTAACATTCGTCGAAGCTATAGGCAATTATAACACGGTGGAAGATCACGAGGTGCGTGCATTGTATCTTTACTATTGTTAGCTGGATCTGATCGCAAACTTTGAAGGATCTCGCAAGACCCTTTAGGTCTCTCCAGAGTAGCAGAAAGCCACCATATGCTATTTCGCAGATAAGCATGCTACATATAAACACTAATTTACTTTTTTTTACCAGATACCTTATTCTGTACGATGTTCTCTGCGGTTGCCATAAAAATTATGTCTTTTTAAAATATAATGAAGCACCTTATTTAAATCAAGCTTGTTAAATATTCACCTTCTTTCATTTGGTAACTGGTCCTCGTAGTTAAACATAACATCATGATTACACAGACGGTGTAGTGCTTATAGTGATCGCTTCACCGTTGCCGCCGCGCAATGTATTCCACACAGGATAATTATTTCTACGATCCACAATAGTTGTACTGAGTCTAGGTGCACTTAGTCGCCACCAATTGATGTTAGAAATCTCCCGCGACATACATCTTGGTCACAAGTGTAATAGCTGTTGTTAGGGTTATAGAATAGGAGATAGGCTACCTTTCGTCCAGAAAAAAAGTGCTGTTCCCGAGAGAGAAGTCAAATCTACAGCAAAGAGGCCGAGGCTGCGAGCAAAAGCTAGTGAGAAATAAAAACCACTACTGAGTTCGCATATACTTTAAAATAAGGATATATTTAATATAAATACTAATCACAATACTCCTTACAAACATACCTATTTGAGCAGTTTTCCCAAGGCTATCGACGTCGTCGTTCGTATTCGCTTCTGTTTCATTCTATTTAATGTCATTATTTTATGTTTTTACAACGAACGGGTCTCTAGATTTATTAATGTTTGTTTGTTTGTTTGTTTCCTTTGCTTGTTTATTGCGTCTCGGTTACATTTTATACAGTACACACAAGTTAATAAACATAAAAGTTTAATGCATTTGTTAAGTTTCAACATATAGCTCGATCTACACTGTTTGAAAGGAATTAAGCAAATATTACGTTAAAGCAATTGTTTCATATATCTCAAAGAAATATACTTGGGAGTGAAAGAACTAATCTTTTGCTATATAAAGATCTTCCAACGGTACTGCAGTTAAATTATTGACTGCTCATTTTAATATATGCAGCGAATTGTTTACTAAATTACCGCTATTCCCTTTTCAAGCAGTACTTTGATGAACGTTCTAAAACAAAATAAATGTTGGCATGGAACGATACAGTCACCTTGTAGCAATAATATTAGAATCTCCATTCTGATACATTTGCGGGCTCTACGACGATGTACACCGCATTTTGATGGAATGTGTTCGTAGCATATCTACATATAATATTTGGATTTAATTTTTTTGATACGTTCGAGAATGGTATTCATAATTTCATGTTGAATCTACTAGGAAAGCACATAAAATTAAGTGAAATTCAATTTAGCTACATCTAGATAATTTTAAAGTTTAAAACGTTCCAATGTTTTAGATATTTACTTTTAATACTATTATTTTTCTGCTAAATTGCGATTACTCAAAAATTCTTTGTTTAAAATATCATGTGTTAATTATTACACTGCGCAGAAGGAACATAATGATTCCGAATGTATGCATGTTTGTTTCTTTGGAACGCGCTTTTGCGGCTTAAGGGATTTCAACATTTCATATCTTGTTAAATTCATCTAATTTGCAAGAACGACATAATAATATTTACATATGAATATCATATTTAACTACATATTTAACACTACTCAAAGGAGGGATAAAATAAGGTTTGGCATGTAAACACTCAACTGAACAACTCGTTTATGCATAATCTAAAAACTTAAAATAAGTTTCATTGTTCTTGCAGTCGCATTTTCTGTTGGGTTTTATTAATAATTCCACTTGCTAAATATTGCTTTTAATTGTAAATTCATTATGACCGTATTTGCATTAATATCATTTATATGAGAAATAGTATAATTATTTTGACCTTAACTGTTTTATTTTTATATTGCCGGATTATCATGCAAATAGTCTGGTTTTTTATTCGATCGCTTACTTCTCATCTCATATATATGCCTTATGAAAAACATTACCTACTTGTGAAGTCTGGCCTTGATTACGAATGTGAACACTCAATTACCTTACTAATAACATCTGATCTTTGGTTACAGATTTAGACGTCTCAATGTCATCTTTTTTAATAAGTCGTTTTTTATTTCACATCTAGTTTATACTCTTTTTTATGTTATGTTTTTGGAATGCGGAGTAGCAGGATACGATACATTAATCGTAACAACCGTGTTTTGAGATCAGCCAGTGCATATCTACTAACCGAGTCCACCTATAAAACTTGAATTGCAGTTAATGTGTCATGCCGTTATAAAAAAATAATAATCTGTGATTAAAAGTTGTAATTGTTTTTAGTTAGTTGAAGAAGCCCTAAGAGAAAAGGTCAATGTAAATTAATACTGAGAAACGTCTTGAATTTGTTTCATGGCTTTTCCTATAACCAGATAAATTTAAGTCGATTTGGCAGAGTCTTTAAAAAACGAACTAAATTGTTGTGCTATAAGGTAAATTATTCAGTGAATTGAAGATATTAGGCTTCTCTAATTTAATACAAGGTCGACGGAGATCAATATTCATGGCTTCTCTTTAATATAGACGGGCTGCTGTCATGGTGAGATTATTTATAGCGACAAGCAAGTGTATAAATAATAAATATTATTTTTACTGGATGTGAAAATGCAAAAGCAACATTCCTTCAGTCATTATTATATGAATGCATCTTGAATAAACACGGTTTATTCAGACTTACAAACAACCTGATCATAAATAATCTCCACTCATATATCTTATTAGATGGAGCTGCCTCATGTGGACACAACAATATTTCATTTGCCCATTTTCAGTACGAAAAATCTTCGTCATTTATTCGGATCGTTCAATTTACTCCGCGTTGGCGTGCTCTTGTTGTGTGTTTTGTGTATCTGTTTATATTTGTCTTCGTGTTAAGTTTTATTATCTAAGTAAATAATTTTAAGTTGCATTAAATTAAGTTTATTTACGATTTTGATATTAGATCATTTATAATCTGATTAGCTTTGCGTTACGGGTCATTCGTGTTAATTTTCTACAATGATAAATTACTGTCAACGCAGTTAGGTAAGCGTAAAGAAATGGCATATAAGGCATGCCTATGCGACAGAATCGCGCGAGATAGTATGCTCAGATATGCACATTCACAGTTCAACTCTTCTAGGTAATGTTCTCTTCTGGTCGGGCGGCCGAGCTCGCACTTTGCAGCTTCACTCCGATACACTCTACACTGTACCACATGACTAACTCGCAGTTACTTAGTTCTTGCTTAGCACACTTTCTCACCTATATTTTGTGTTGTACAATAATTACCCAGTTTTTAACAATTAAAGCGTGATGTTAGGTTGCTTTCTTCAATGAAATAAACTATAAAATGCATAAAAGATATTCAAATAAACAAATAAAGAAAAAAAATTCTTGATCTTTATAATAATATTAAGTAAACTATAAATTTAAAAAATAACACCACGTATTACTCTGTTTTAGTTACAGGACGTTAAAGTTTAAGTTATTATTATAGTTTTATTATTAGTATTAGTATTATAAATTACACAGAGAATTAGGTTAAGGGATTGTTATCGACAACTGAAAGTTCAGGTAATATTCTCACAGTATCTATTAATTGATACCTAGATCTGTGAGGCTGAGTGAATGATAGATGGTATTCGATACAACACATTTATTAACACACCTGACAATATCGACGGTCACAGAACGTGTGTCCGTGCATCAACACCTCGGACACAGCGCTCTATAAAATTACTGACATATTACGAAATAATATAAGCCCCTACAGAGAGTACAGCCATTATTTTTTTATATCAAACAATCTATCGGATATATCCAGTTTTATAAAAGAGACCGTCGCCTGCTAGTCACCATTGTTTGTGCCTTCACCGTAGAATAATCAGGTGCTGTACAGTCATTATACCGGAGCCGGTTACGTATTGATGTGGAGAAGCAATACAAACATTCACGCGGACGAGGATAAGTCTTACGATATTGCTTCCTTCATTTTATTAAAAATGACTTCGGAACCGGCTCCCATTGGTATGACTCACGATATGTTTGTAGAAAAGGGGAACGGTGATAGATAAACGTCACTGTTTGACGCGTGAATGAAATACTAAACTTACAGCAAAGATTCTGCGGGTGCCTTCTTATAAATCTACATTCACAGTAGCAAGGGCTCTTTTGTTGTGTTACAAGCTATTTTAACGCCTTCTTCGCATTCTGACTCAGAGACGTTTAGACATAATTTCTTCTATCTTTTATCTAGCAATTCTATCGCAAATTCCTTCTGCGTTTTAATTTTCGAAATCCAAAAGCGCGATTATAAAGTATGTTAATTGAAGTAGTCCTGTAGAAACTATTCATAGAACAAGAATCACTTGGTTTGGTCTGTTGATTCTAGGAGGCAGGGTCAGTTCGAAATTCATTAGCTGAATAATCAACAGTTCTAATCTGGAGCTCTTGAGTAACTTTAATTTGATCCGTTTTATTTGGCTTTGGAAGTTGATGTTGAACTGCCGACTTTAATGGTTTTGGTTTTGCAACGTAAGTGTTTCCCTTGGGTTACATCACTTTTGTGGTTCATCAAATCTAATATAGTATAATTGTTTTATATTTGAAATTACTCGGATATTTGTGGCAATTTCCTTTACTCTATTTCTGAGTTCGCTTTAAGAAATGTAGAAAGTTATATAATTTGGACCGACAATAACCAAATCATTATAATGAAAAACATAAAAATGAAAAGATTTCGCATGAATATAACTTACCTACATGAACATAAATTTGAAGATAACCTTTTATAGTTTCTTTCGACTATATAGTTTTATTAGTCGTGACAAGTAATTTATAACTTTTGTAAGGATCAATTCAACATACAATAATTATTTTTAAATTAACTTATTATTTTTTCTGTCATCACTATTAAATAGCAGTCGTGGTGATCGAGTGATTTGACCGATGAAATATCAATCCTATGGCCGCAGATTCGAACTCTGGAATGTATCAACGAATTTTTTTAGAATTCGCGTAATATATTCTATATAATCTATTCTGGTAAAACTGTCGACTGACAGTGAAAAATATCGTGAGGAAATCTGAACGCGAGGAATGTTAGTGCAGTACCATTATATGTAGGAACACATAGAACTATTGATTTCTCGAAGTTTAAAAATCTTCAATATGTCGTGCGATGTCATGGTGCTTGCCGATGCCTTCCTACGGGAAGAGGCCTTTGGCTCTGCAGTGGATCTCTCACAACCTAATGATGATTATCAACTTATTGATTTGGTGATATGATTATTTACTATCATAATATCCTTTGTGCGAATTCATATACAATATATGCATAATCTTTTTTAAACCTTACAAAATCTATCCGAGTTTGCATTAACAAACACGTAATTTAATCTCCAATTAGTTTACGACAGACCTACCGCAATGATTCTTTGTACACATTAACCGCTGTTAGTATTCTAATCTCAAACGATTACGATTCGATTGCATTATGCATACGTAAATCGCCGACGAAACATTATCAAAGCATTGAAAATATTTAATTCAACTATGTTTTATAAAGGTATTGGTGTATTGAAATGCACATCGAAGCGTTTTATATCGAGATTATAAGATGATAAATGTAGATATGTATCAAGTATTGTTAATATTATAGTCAGCGTCTATTTTCTCACTGCAGTATATGAAAATAGGGACTATAAGAAAGAATTTTATGTTTTATCGCTATTCTATGCGTATACTTCCCAGTTACAACGTTTATAATTTTGTCGACATATATCGTTACTGGTCGTACAATCTTTTGTTTCTTTCGCCTTTTAGTTACCACCTGTCATAGTAGCAATTCATACAAATATTTGAAGGTACTAATAAATCGTAAACATGGAATTTCAAAAAATTGTCTGTGTACTAAACTATTAATTAGTTGTATTTAAAAAGACTATTCGTAAATGAATAGTAGAAATGCCAGTAAATAACTTTTGATAAGAGAATCGAATCTAATCCTAACTAATAATACAAATACGAAAAGAGGATTACACAAAAACTCTGGTTGTAACTCGTAACATGTGTATTTAATAAACCACAGTGATTATTTTCACATAAAAAAAACAAACTAAAGTGATGAATCCGATATGCTATACAATCAGAATCGAATTAAATTTTATCCCGTTATTATAAGTAAACACAGGGTGTGTCGCTAAGAGACACGAAAAAGTTTTGAATATTTTGAATTACAAAGAAACATTAATAAAAAAAATTCAATAAGCCGAAGTGACGCGGTGTTCCCAGGCGGTCACCCATCCAAGAACTGACTGCGCCCGACGTCGCTTAACTACGGTGACCGGACGAGAACTAGTGTTTTCAACACTCTAACCGACACAGTTTTTAACCCTACCACTTTTCGTCACACAAAAAGTTTGCCGATCAGAATTTCAAAGCCCTCTCACAAGAAATGTCACTTCAAAATCAGATTACAAATATTCGTATAGTTCATGCAAGCGAAACCGCGGGCACATGTAGTTATATAAAAATAGAAATGAGGATTATAGTTATTTATAAAACTTATCCGATGGCAGAAGCCAGTTCATAACTTAACGTTCCAGCTCTAGACATAATTTTATTATAGACATGTGTAGCTAAACCCAGCGACTATCATAGAAACGAGTCTTACCACTCGATGACACGACCATTAATAGAACAAATAGACGTAAAGAGAAATAACAATTATGTACTTTATATGGGTAGTAAAGACACCTCTGTTGATAAACATACGTATTCTCGGCTAAATTTCTTATTACAAAAAGTTCGTATTTATATTGCCTGTATTTTATTATCTACGACACTCCGAATAGCACTTTCTTGTATTCTTGTATCCTTTGTACATGTATTTACTTGTGTGTATAATTATTGGTGCGTTTGTTACTGATCTTATTGTAGTTTACCAATACGTATGTTTTGTTAAGACAATTCATAGCTGTTGCTAAGATCTAACAGATGGCGCTTTAATCGATATCAACATATTTTGTATGTAAAGACCAGAATAACTCATCTATCTTCAATTTAAAAAACTGTAGAACTGTCGTGTTAGTACATTGAAACTATTTGTCAAAAACTGATTGCAGGTTGTAGGGAGTGTAACAGTATATGACGAATAAATTTTTAAAAACTTTGTATTTGTGTGTCTGTTCGTTTGAACACACTAGTTTTTAGAAACTATTATATCAATTTTTCACAAGTTTTTCACAGATGAGTTAGGCGTGCGTACTTTTGGACAGATTTAGGTTTTATTACATCAAAGTTGGGACACAAATTAAAAAAAAAAAAACTTAATTTCAAGTTCAGTCAATACAGTTTGTAGAAAAGTGAACAGATTGCACTTAATTTGTTGATTTCCAGACGCTGCGTGTTGCGGACATAGACCTTAGTGCCCATTACTTTTCATACGACCAGTTCTACGTGTTTCTGTTGTGTTATTGATGCGAACAATCTTTAATAATTTCCCCAACTTTACAACATCAAACTTTGAAACACAGAATATGTCGGTTTATTTCCAAACAAGGAAATCATGGAAGTCTAACCCGATAGGTAACTATTGTTTGATATTGTAATTATGAGAAACAAAATCGCGAGCGGTTACTAGAATTATATCTACCGAATGGTTAGTACTCTGTTAATCCCTCGGCTGATTCTTTAAAACCCATGTCTCAAAATGGCGGATCACGTTTTTAAATATCTAGCCAATTTTTTTTATTTATAATTTTACGCTAAGTAATTTGTTATTGTTCAAATTTGACAAATTTTGTAGTAAATACGGTTTTTTTTTACCTTATACCGCCAACAGTCTATTCACCAGTACATCATAAGTTCTACATCCATTTGTATGGAGCCTAAACCCTTCTGGTTTCAGAACCTAACGCTCTAGTTAAGTTTGTAGGTGGTAGAGCCACGCTGAAGCTATTACTGGTTGCAGCATGAATGGGTCGGCTCGCCCGGGGTACTACCACCCGACCCACAGAAACACCGATGTGAAGTAACAGTGCTTGCATTGTTGCGTTTCGTTCGGTCAGTGAGAGCGCCGGATACTCAACTCCCCTCCCCCTCCCCACTTCCCCACTCCCAAACTACTCCCAAACAGGCTGGCAACGCACTTGCGACTCCTCTGGTGTTGCAAGTGTCTATGGACGGTGGTGATCACTTAACATCAAGTGACCCACCTGTTCGTTTGCCTCCAACGATATAAAAAAAGACAGTCCACGAGTTAAATTAGCATTATCAGATGTCATTACTGCATACGTTATGTATGTTATGCAATTACCGTATTTTTAGTTCATATACCAACTGGGTAATAACATTGCAATACAGCCTTTGCCCTTTTTCATTTCTTTTAAGAGAAGAGCATTAAATTATAATGATCATACATATTGAACGTATGAATAATTAATTGAGCAGATATGTTTAATAGCTATCGCTAACGAAACTTTATCTTGTGAAGAAATGAAAAATAAATCATTTTTAGTCGAACTTGTGTTTTGAACTTGTTTGAACTTACGAGGAAGACATTTGTTAAAAATGTAATATTATAAATTTATTTGGATTGAGTTATTATAATCATCCTATGCTAATATTGATATTTGACACTTAAATCTATACGTTTTTTATGCTTAATTTTAGCATTTCTTTAAGGTAAAATGAATTGATTAATTCTGAGCTATATTTTAATAGTTTTAATGTAATTTCGTCATTACTAACCTTTTATCGATTTTCAGTTTCTTCTCTAAAATTGTATCATTACTGCTTAGCATATAATAGGAAAGCGTAATAAACTAGTGTAGGTGGTAGAGCCACGCTTAAGCTATTATTGGTTTCAGCATGAATGGGTCGGCTCGCCCGGGGTAGTACCACCCTCTCACAGAAAACCGACGTGAAGTAACAGTGCTTACATTGTTGCGTTTCGTTCGGTCAGTGAGAGCGCCGAATACCTACCTCCCCGCCCCTCTACCGTTCCCTCCCCTCCTTTCCAATTCCCCTTCCCTCCCTCAAGCATCAGCCGGCAACGAACTTACGATTCTCTAGTGTTGCTAGTGTCTATGGACGGCGGTGATCACTTAACATCAGGTGACGCGTCTGTTCGTTTGCCTTCTATAATATAAAAAAAATAGATATTATGAAAAGTTCCCGTAAAAGGTTTGTTTCTGAGAAAATACAAGACGCTTAAATTTTATTTATGTACATATATAGATTAAATAAAATATAATCGTTCAAACTAAGACAATGAAAATTCGATATGATAATATGATAAATAATTATTTATGTTAATTACTTATTTGAAAACGGAGCCGATATGGAATGCTTATTACTAATTCATAAATTATGTTAATGAATTCATATTATTCACAGTGGATTTCAACAGTAGCTCATTGCTTACTAAAATCTACTAATATTTCCGAATCGGCTGAATTGATATTAACAAAATAAATTCTGGCAGACGGGAATCTTGGCAGTGCAGTTTAACTGTAGTTACATAAAATTAGGAATACGTTTATCGGGATTAACTAATAAAGAGCAAAACTATACTTTAACAAATTATAGAAACAACAGGAACTGTTATTACGAAAATAAGCCAAGTGCACGAGCTAGTAAAAAAACAGGATGTGTCGTAAAGAAACACGATAGAAGTCAATTTTTTGTATTAAAGTAATAAAGAATAGAACAAAAAGGCAACGACACGCGGTGTTCCCAGGCGGTCACCAATCCAAGTACTGACCACGCCCAATGTTGTTTAACTACGATTATCGGAAGATAACCGGTGTTTTCAACACGGTGTTTACCCTCGATGTTACACAAAAATATTGCGGATCAGATTTTTAATATTTTATCATTTTTGTTCTATAAATTAAACCTATGAGAAAAATAAATTGTAGTTACTTATTGTATGGCCTTAAACTTTGAGTAAAATTAGATCCCGATTAACCAAATGATTATTACTTAGGTAATTGCGGTAAATTCTATAATAAGACTCCTAAGAATACTATAGTTTTACAGCATAATAAATTCGAAGATCAAGTAAAGCAGGTTTTAATCTGTGGAGGCTTATTATTGCGTGGACCATTATACGAATGTTAAAATGTAAATAAATAATTGCGTATCAGTACATTAAGCACGATAATCAAAATCTTAATATTCCTGTTTAATTTTATTACTAAGTTTTGCTTGCAGCTACGCTTGTGTCAGTGTAGATTTGATAGATCCTTATGATAGACTCTCAGATTTTTTTTGGATGACATTTTAATTTTAATTCATAGGATGCTAACGAACATGTTGGTCACCTGATGTTAAGTGATCACCACCGTCCATAGACACTAGCAAGACCAGGAGAGATGCAAGTGCGTTGCCAGCCTTTGGTTTAGGGCGGGGAGGGGGAAGGGGAGAGGGAGGGGAGGTGGGTTTCCGGTGCTATCACTGACCGAACGAAACGCAACAATGCATGCACTGTTACTTCACGTCGGTTTTCTGCGAGAGGGTGGTACCACCCCGGGCGAGCCGACCCATTCATGCTGAAACCAGTAATAGCTTCAGCGTGCCTCTACCACCTACAACTACTTATATTACTACCTAAATGTAATTATGTTCTTTTCTATATCACTGACAACATGCATGCAAAATATACAAACTCACAACTACGTATTTATAGTGTTAGTAAGGATTTCAATCACGTCTGATCAAATAACACATGTAACAAGGATCTTGATTGGTCTATTGAGCAATTGAGAGGCCCGTGCACTTGTGCGAATAATAAAATAATTGCCGTGTCAATCATTATTAGGGTCACGAACAATTTCTCAAATAGAATGATCGTCACACGATCGTCACAAGTGTTGTTACTATGTATTTAAATGGTATCAAAATTATTTATACATAATCAGAAGAAATAACATTATTGAGGTGAAAACGTTTTTAGATGCATTGAACAGTGAAGAAAAGTGAACCGTCACGCTAGGGTTGGTGACGCGTTGGATCGTGTATACTCGGCTACGGTCGCCATCAATCACGTTTACTGTCTGACAAGGGATGTCTCGATCCAATAACTATGTTTTCTATTACGTATTAAAATATAATATTTGTATATGAGCTTCTTTCAAAATGAGCTTAATTCAATTTTGGCCGTTCCTTATATTTTTCCATAGTTTTAAAATATTTGTCTGTCTGTCTCTCTGTAATCTGTACGGTATTTACGCAAAGACTACTAGATGAATTTTGACGAAATTTACTATGGTAATAGTTTATACAACGGTATAACATATATATATATATATATATAACACATTCCTATATATGTATATCTTACTTATAAGAAAACACCAATAGAGAAGGCTTTTTATAGGGTGGTTCAATATGAGAACAATTTTGGTATTTGGAACTAACACCTCTCACTGTGCAACCGTCAAAAATGTACGTAACCTTAATTTTTTTTTTTAAATATATACGTCACTGTGTTTATAGTTAACATTTCACTCGGACGTAGTCGCGGGCACAGCTAATACTTTATATAAAGGTAATATTATTTATAGTGTGTGATTTATACTGTATATTACTTACTGTATAGTGAAAGAGTTTACACCCTGTATCAGGTGGTCATAAAAGTGCATGTTATTTTTTATTAAATAATAAATAACGTAACAAGATCGATGAACTAACTAGAGGTCACGAAAATAATTAATATCTTCATTAAAATAATGAATATCTGTATTGCAGTTAAATATAATCGATGTTATATTATATCATAAATTATTGAACAATATATAATTAACCTTGAATATTTTTCACGGCTATAATTTTTGTTCAAAAACCTTTAATATCATATTGTACAGTAAATTGAAATAATTGTCTGAAATACATTGATGTACAAAAACTCAAGATGCACACTTAACGTCTCACAGCCGACACATGAAAATGAGTGCATAATTTTGGAGTATGCAGTCATTTCAAATAGTCTCACGTCGCTCGCGTCCTTGTAAAAATAACTTTAAATCACTCAGGTAAGGTTGAATTTGCAAAATCATAACCACCTATGTATATATGGGTAGTTTTTGCGGCCGGATTTGTAACGCTTCTGTTATTCGAGATTATGTGTCTTGGGTTTTTATATGTTCAGTGATTAAATTATTATCATACATAGCAATAAAATTAATTTTTACACACCCAATCGCAGTAAAAGTTCGATATCCTAAGAGAAAATAAAACCGTATCGTTTAATTTATTTCGTGATATAGTAAACGCTTATATTGGGTTCTATGTACACAAATACGTTATTACAAGAAGTAAATTTAACATTATCGTATTGCGAATATAAAACGACTTTAGAACTCCACTAAACTCTTACCGTTTATTTTGGATGTAATAAGATTAAAAACTGTTTTATTTTTTAAAATAAAATAGAATGTTATGCGGAGATATTTAAATTATTTAACACTAGCGGGCCCGGCAGACGTTGTCCCGCCTTGATTATAAAACAATCCTTGACAAATTATATACCAAAATGTTCTTCATGAACCACTTTATGCACTGGTGAAAACCGCATGAAGATCCGTTCAGTAGTTTTTGAGTTTATCGCGAACAGACAGACAGACAGACGCGGTAGAGGACTTTGTTTTATACTATGTAATGATTGCAAAAATGTCGTAGAGCGAACGCTTTAAAGAGATAACTTTGTTTGTTCGTATCTTTCTGAGTAAAGGTTTTATTACTGGCTTTACGGTCTCCGGTAATACATTCTGCATTTGATAGAACATGAACCATGATAAATATTTCGTTCTTTTAATACGTTTTATTTCATTTTGAAGTAAATAAAGTAATTTTTATTGCCGCGTGTGAATTTTATGTTACTAATGATTCTTCTTCGAAACGTTTTAAAATAGTTCATGCACTAAGAAAAGTTTTTGTTTATATACGAGTAGGAATTATTTATTTTTGTTCTGAATTATATATAACACGGAATATCTAACTAGTGGTTTATGTATACAATTTTATTTCAACAAATTTATAATTTTACTAAGCGACTTCGTATTTGGTTCGTTGGGAACGATTATTAAAACTAATAAATATCTTTGGAGACATTACTGATGTTTATTTAACAGTATTTATGTCTAACTACTAACCGTTTTTGAAATGTGGTAACAACTGAAAGCGAAGGTAATGGTTTTTGAATGTATATATCATATTGTAAATGTTATCGTTATGCCTATACAACTCTATAAATAAAAATATTCCACTTTTCAGTGTCATTAAAAACAATATACAATTTCTCTTGTACTTTTTCTTAAGATTTGTTTTATACCTTAAATTGCTCCTTTTAACGCATAACAACGCATTCCTTATTATTTCTGCTAACACATTATAACTAAGAAAGCGTTTGTCGGGTTTTGCAGAAGCAGCGACGATATATGTCATGACCACGTTTTTACTAACAAGTCTAACAATCATGGTGTCAATTCAATAGTTCGAGGCGCATTGACTAACCGCAAATAGAAGTAAAATGATTATGACGATCTTGTGTTAAATATACCGAATTATCTGTTTTAATAACACGGACCATATGTTAATAAGAGAACAAGTAATCGAATACACTTGTAGATATGACGGATACGTGATGTCTTAAGTACGCAAAATGAAAATAAATTTAGTTGCGTGAATTAAGTAAGAGAATTATATTATTTAGCAGTCCTTGTTGATCTGTATAACCGCTCTTTTGTTTTTTATAATACTTTAAATTTTTAGCGTTTGACCACAACCCTATCTGATGTTCTAGATGGAGTTGGCTCTCAACTCGGACACAACAACTCGGCACACATCAATATTTGGCGATAGATTTTCAAATTGCGGGTGGTAGCTAGCCAGCCGGACTTAGATAAAGCCTTACCGTCATGCTATGGTTTCATCAGTTCAGGCTCTGACAGTTGCTAGGATTGAAACTTACGTCCATCGAAGCGGTGTCCGATCACGCGATCAACTAATCTCATGATTCGTTTCTGTATATAGCTGTAAGTTTTTGGGCTTGCGCATAACATAATCAAGAACTTGATACAAAATAACGTTAAAATATTATTATTATAGGCAGGCGTTTTTTGTCACTTCTTTTATAGGGGCACGGTAATTTTGGAAAATTATGAGTCCATCATTTTTTTTACGACAGAGACAAACTACTGTGCAACGCGGTAACTGTTCAAGAAAGTTAGATTAGATCTATCTAGATAATTTTGACCTAAATCCAAAGTTTTTTGTAAAGGTTACCAATTTTGTTTGTTAATTTTGTTTTCAAACTCTTTTATTTTCTCAGTTCTTATGGCAATTTTTCGATATCTTCGAAATCCCGTTTAAGGGCACTGCGTGCTCCCACAAATAAGCCCTGATTATAGGAATCTATAATTGGCATTGATATCTCCTTAAGTTGTCTCGACCTTATGCATGTAATGTATAATGTGTAAGTATACTTAAATTTGTAATAAAACATAGTTATCAGTGAGTTAGCAATGACAATGACATTACGAATATTAATAGGAATAAATTTGATTTAATTAAAATCATACGAAACAAAGAGCCTTACATTAGGTCTTTTATCGTCGCCATTATAATTTTAAATGTCTTTTGTTTACGGTCTTGTATCATGAAAATGTATTGTCGGGTCGTGTTTTTGCGAGCATCGGGGGCATGCATCGCTGCCTCGCAATTATAATACTCCATGCGGTGATATGCATCTAATGACGAATTTATGAGTTCGTTCAATTTCAAGGATAGTCTTTTTTTAAATGTTATGATTTTCTATGGTAGCTGCTACGCAAAAAATCTGTTCAAATATTATATTTAGCACTGAAGCGTGTTCCATCGTAATTATGTACTATACATTCTATAATGACATACAATTTGCGCACATCCTTCTCTGTCTCTGTATTGAGTATTACAGTACATGAGTACATGAGTGTACATCAATCATTTTCTTACTCGCTATTAATCAACCTAGAATACTGGATTCGATACTGTTAATGTCAGGTATTCTACAAAGTTCCATTGAGATTTTTTTTCTTATAATTTATACTTGATAATTAATCTATAAATATTATAAATCAAAGTCTCTTTTCTTAACTGTCTGTGTGTTACCTTATTTCTTCTAAACTACGCAACGGCTTTGGTAGGTTGTTAATTTTGATTTTAGTATTTTTTTTTCCGAAAGGTTTACATCTATGATACAAATGTATATTAAACGTATATAAAATAGAGATCCATGTATTCCACTAACGTCGGAAGGAGTTTTCGGACGCTCACATTGGAAACACCGGATAAACCTTATCACATAAGTAGGTACATTGAATGAATGTCCTACGGTATTCTACATATTATAATGCCCACAAAATGTCCGTAGTTGTATAATATGTATATATCCTACCGATAATTCACAGTAATCATTATTTTTTACATATTATTAAAGGATAATTATGAACGTTATTTAGACCATTATAGTATTAATACTTACCCAATTAAATACATTAATTACGACGGATGTTTATTGTAGATTGAAATGCTTTTTACAACATATATTTTCAATTAATATTGTAGAAGATAAATAATAACACAAGATTATGAATAAAATTTAAAAGCCACTAAACATGACAGATTTAGATGTCGCCAGAAACTCGTTAGAAAAGTTAATTAGTACGGGATAATTTAGAAATAAAATAAGAAATGACAGTCTCGTAAACACATAGTTCCCGTGTAATAATAACATGACTATGAAGTCGCGGGCAATACATATTATTAAAATAAAATAACTTTGTAAACACATTGTATGTCTTCAAAGGTTGAACGATTAAGTATTTACATATACCTTTAGATTGTAAATGATAACTAACAGTCATCACGCACACAACTCTTATTATAGTTAGGTACGTATTCGAATAATTTTACTGCAGATCCAGCAAAACATCTGACGTATGGCCCTCTAGACGACGACATGTCTCGACGCCAACAAACTCGAGTTTCAATGATTGGATCTGTCTTCGCGTGGACATCGCGACTTTGGAATTCTGCCAAGATGGAAAAAAATTGCGAATATCCATAGATGTTACAATATGGCAAATATTATGTGAATAATCAATCATTAATGAATGACTAAAAGATAACTGTTATTATCTACTGCATTTGAAGGTGTTATATTAGACATAATAGTCACAAAACATTACAATATGAACATTTATGCACTTTCACACTGTAATTATATTTATTCTTAGCTTTTATTTGCATACGAAGTATACATATATGGCCCACTATAGGGCTATGGGCCTCTTCTGAGGAAGGTATGAGCATAACATCATGCCAGCGCACTACGTGTTGGCGATTTCAAACTTGGAGAAAACCACAGTTCTATATTTTTCCCAAATATGGTGATACCTCAAGAACATTCCTCGGAGTTAGGTTTCCTCGCGAAGTTTTCCTTCACCGTCAGTCGATGGAGTTACCGATTTAAATGAGTATATGTATGCGAATTTCGAAAAAAATGCTGGTATACATGGAGGTTCGAATCTACGAACATCGAATAAATATTCTATCAGTCAAATCTTTTGATTTACCCATAGTAGTCCATTTTGGAAAATTACCTGTAACCTTCAAATTTCCTGGCTCCCTTTTTAAAGCAAGAGTTGAAAAATAAAAAGTATTACCGAACTTTATTGTAATATCTCTAGTCATATAATATTTTGATATTGTAAATCAAGTAGGTCACATCACTTAACAGACCGTGTAGAAGAACCCGGTTTAGTATGTATTACCTAACCTTACAATAATATTAATTAGTACGTAAAAGCCACTTAAATTGCATTCTTCGTTTCTTTTAACATAACGGCTGAATATTTAACCGGACAATGTAATAACTACACAGGCAGGTGCTGTAAATGTCAAGCTACTTTATAATCCATTCAACAAGTTTAATAAAAAAATGCTGATTATTGATATTCAGTATTTCTTACCGCTTTATAATTAACAACTATAATAAAAGAGAAACAAAATTGTCTATTAAAATGTTCACAGTGCCAACAATAAATGTAAGCGAAATATTCTTCAACTGAACTCTACTTACGAACAGATGGTGCTGTTACTTTTTCTAAATATATTCACTTTTAGAACTTTTAGAATTATCTAGAATTTTCAAGATGATAACAACGTGTTATTAAAAACTAGCTTTTATCCGTATATATGTTACTGAAATGTTCTAAAAGAAACGACACATGTGCCATCTATTGTTCAGTGATTGTAGTAAATCCGAAACCATCATGGGCAATGCACAACAAATGTCCAAAGTTTTTTATTTTACTTATCTGAATAATAAAAACGCATAGAAAACAAACAAAGAAACATTCATTTCTATAAATATTACTGCCAACGACCCACGATCTCGTCTGTGTTAAATTAAAGTACATACCTTAATAACAATAAAATTTAGTCAGATGCCGTCTAGTGGCGAGTTATAGTGAAATATAACTTTAAAACTAAAGAAACTATAAACTATAAAAAACCTTCACAATAATAAAACACAACAGTTACTTTAGAAATATATCATAAAACTGTACTTTAAAAGAGGTTATTCCAATTACATCGATGAAGTAGTTTTACCTTAAGGCTATTGTAATCGTAAAACTGCTGTATATTAAGTTAACAGTCTTCATGTCCGTTAAGTATATATTTTTTCTTTTCTGAATATAATCTAATATATATAAATGTCAATTAAATAAATTACATACAAATAAATATGTCCACCTCAAGGGTTATAAAACTAGTAGATACGTTCTTATGTACATGAGAACAATTAACTCTTAAACTAGACTAAGAGAGTAGACAGCTGTGGTATAGTCATGTAAGATGAGGCAGTCAAATTACATAGATAATTTGGTACTACGACTTTCCCTTCGCGATTAAGAATTCAAATGCTGCACTGGTTCGAAATAAATAGGAAATTATTAAAGGACATAAGAAAGTATAAAATTTTCAAACAATATGTCACAGACATAGAGCGAAGTGGAGAAGTAAAATACGGAAAGCAGACTACAACAGTGAAATTTCCAGGAAGTGATTTCAGAATGAAACATAATTAAGCTAAGCCCGACAATACATAAATAAGTCGATGGATCATATAATGTTCCAAAATTCATAAGGCTTCGTCTATACATTTAAAATATAGTGCTCTGGTAAAACCGATACGTGATGCATCCATAAATGTAATATTATATTTCTTTTAAATTAATCTGTCTACTTTAACTGTATCAATTATAGTTGTAAGTAGACATGAGTTATATATATGACGACACGATAGTTATGACTTAATGTGTAAATATTACAAAATAATTGACAATACCTAACAACAGATGTATACGTGAAAATCGTATTTAATCGAATCGAGACCTAAACGACCTTAATTAATGCTCATTAAAGTTGATATTTAAGGTTTACGTTCATGCTTAAAGCTTCGAAGGCCAGAATATCCACTTAATTTAAACGGAGATGTTTATAGTCTTCGATTGTGATGAGATAAATCGTGTGGTTTTTAATAATTATTATCAACTAGCTAATACCCGTGACTTCGTTCTCGTTATGATTTTATTGACATGTCTTTAGTGATAAAGGTTGCTAAATAAAACTAAGATAAAAAGTCATTATTTCTGAAGATATAGGTACTTACGAATTAAAATTAAGCGATTGTACGACCGCTATGTCTAACCGCAAGCAATTAAGTAACGATGGATATAATCGCGGTGTGAATCTTACGTAATATAATTTATTATTTTATGTCGAACATTTTTTTGTATTTTACATAATCAATAGGGATGGCATTAAGCTAAATTTAATTACTGTTATTGACTTAACTACCTTCTATATACTTAATATGTTAAAAATACTATGTCTATAAAATACTAACTGGAATAACATTTCGCGTATTTAAAAACGAATTCAAGAAGTATCTCTAGTTCCACTTTTATCTTCCATCCGCATTATTGTTATATTAAATGTAAATGTGCATAAATTGTATGCTTGTAATTTTAATAAGCGTATTTGTATTCTTTTAAGCTGAAAATCACAATAATTATCGTATTTTTTCATTTAATATACGTATAAACGTCTTCCAGTTCCCATAGTAGTTCAGATTCCAACCCACACCACTTTCGCTTTCCACGCCACAAGCGGTCCCGTTGCTATTTCACTCGAAGCACTTACAGCGTTCCCTTTTCGTTCGACGTGAGTAAATTTCACGATATAAGCAGCATTCGTTCGATAATATCATCGTTTAATCTACTTTGAGATATTGTAGTGGCTTTTACTCTTCATGATATAACGTTACGTAGGTATCTATAGTTGACATTTAGTGCTATTACTATTCCAAGGTATATAAAAGTCGATGTTTCAATGCGGTAATTCACTCAAATATTTCCTCAATTTGGAGAATAATTCATTTCTATATACGTATATAAAATTAAAATGAACACGAAACGTCAAACTAAAGATATGCATGTAAAACGACAGAACATACGGAACCTGTATATGGAAATAGTATTGAAGATTATGTTTGTAATATAGAGATGTAGAAAGAGTTTTTGCAAAGTGGAAACCATTGATATATTCTATTGAAGTCAGTTCAAAATCGAGAGACATGAAAATGTAGTTATTTTTGGCTATATAATATTTACAGTTTTAGAAAATTTATAGGTAATTGAATGCTTCAGTTGTAGTCCAACGGAGACCAATTCATTGCTGTCACAAACTAGTAATATAAATATGCTTTATTTTTATTAATTACTCATTTATTTATATTTTATTATACCTTAAAACTGGTGAATAATTTATGTTCTTAAATAAATTAATATGGATTCTCAAACCATCCTGAGTCATCCACTAAATAAAAAATAACAATAAATAATACAATTATAATAAATTTGATGGTCTCGATAACCCTAACTCGTTATCTCGACCCGTGCTACATCGAGACGAACAATAGAGGTTAAAAAAAAAGAACTTCGTTACCTGATAATTTTCGTAGTCATCAAACCATTGATACGCCCACGAGTTTGCCGATTGCCTTTTAAATCATTCAATTCTTTAGTTATTTTTTATTTAATCTTTATGAATATAGAGTACTTTTAAAATGAAAAGAAGTTAATGGTTTATATGTGGTATCGGTGCTACATTGTTATAAATTGAGCTCGTCAGTTGTTGAAGTGAAAATTTTTTTAGCCGCGTTGAGCGGTTTAATAAAAGTTATTTGGTAGGAGAAAACCTTATGGGTTCGCGTCACCGATGACCTCGACATGCACGTGACGTATTTCGCTTGCGCCAGGCTTGCGAGGCGTAGTATAGCATACATGTAATATTTATATTTTGTATTGAGCTTAGTAGCCCGTCATATCTTTAATTAATTAATAAACTGTATTGAAATGTATATAGGTAATTATTGCTAGAAGTGTCAATAGATGTGAAAACCAAACTAACATTTTAATAATTTCAATTTACAAATGAGGCCATTTAAATAATTCAGACTATAATTGATTTAAAGATTCAAATAAGAACACAATTATTCCATCGTTATGAGTTTTCGTTTCTATCGGCGCTCCTTATGACTGCTTTTACTTTTTTAAATATTGAATACCTAATAAATCAAAGGGTAAGAGATAGCAACCGAAAATCTATACTTCTATACTTATATTATAAAGAGATAAAGTTTGTGAGTTTGTGACGTTGTAATCTCAGGAACTACTGGTTCGATTTGAATGCTATATATTGATTTCAGTGCTATATAGCTCATTTATTGAGGAAGGTTATAGGCTATATATCATCACGCTAAGACCAATAGGTGTGGAGCACCAATGAAGAATGTTTAAAAATCGTTTTTTTTTCCCTTTCGAGAGCTTCCGCTGCGTGTTAGCGTTAGCCCAAAGTAAATATTCCACGCGAACGAAGTCGTGGGCAGAGGCTAGTGTATATATAAAGTTAAAATATATTCCCTCATGGAACAATCACGCTTTGCTTTTGCAAGGACTTGGCTGACAACGTTTCCCTTTTCTTGCCCTCTGTCCCATCTGCGTCTGCATAATACATTATTTTCTCCATAATTTGGACGGCGATTCAGCTTAATATTTTACAACCAGTCGCTTGTTTGACATCAACCCTTGGGATCTACTTATTTGTGTCTAACTAAAGATAGATAAATATTTACCCTTTAGACTACTACATTTAGTCTACCCTATGTCAAATAACTCGAAAGACATTTTATAAAGGACAGCTGAAGCTACAAAGTGAATAAATATTGGAGTGTACGATTTAATTGTATCAAGAAAGTAAATGTAAGTATATAAAAATGTCTTGTCGAATATCTTTTGAACTTTTTTTGAATCTTTGACAAAGGCTTTGTGAATATAGCCAACGAGTATTATAAGCATTCTTTAACTTGTTACGACAAGATGAAAGCATATGTCCAAACCTTTCCACATCGTTATCCGACTCAATCAACCAAAATAGTAGTATAGTTGTATGTTTGCAAATTATTCAAGCAATATTTCTATAGTTCTAACGTTCTAACGTTCTTTCTCTACAAAGAGTCTGTAGATATATTATCAATTGTATTGTGCTTTAGTTTTGCGTTCGGTTACATTCACGCACCATGGAATATTAGAGCTGTAGAACTTTGTAAGTAACTGGTTATTTAAAATGTTTATGTTATTTTATATGTTATCTGATTCGCATTGAATTATTTCTAATTCATCTCGAGCAGTACCTTATATAGATTTTCTTATTTGAAATTACAGACAAGAATGCTCAGTTTAGAGTATCGACGAAAAGTGGCTTGTCTCTCAGTGTTTTGTAGGTTACACTTTGGAGAGTGTGCACGGAATTACATAATATAATTCTACCGTCCCCATTCCACCAAAGGACGACTAGACGCCGTTAGGGTTTTCACCCTTACGTGGTTGATATTCCCGTGATTCGTACGAAGCGATTTGCTTCCACATTTCCACAGTTTATTATACGTACGGCTAAGGAGTGGCATTCACTCGCGGCGTCTTATAACTTCGAAATCTTCAAGAGTAGAGTGCACAAATATCTAGCAAATAAGCGCGATACGTCGTCGGCTTTATCGTCACTTACCATTATGTGAGATTGTGGAAACGTGCTTGTTGAACATTTAAAAAAAAAATTCATCATATTACTTCATGTTCATTAATTGGTAAGCCTTATTTCCTCGTACGCTAATTTATTCTTGAATAACATAAAATTAAATTGTATTATGTGATAAATATTCCATATCACGTTTCGTTCTCAGTACAAGTTTTTGCTCCTCGTCACTTTGCATGCCATATCAGAATCAAATAGATTGCCATTTCATTATTTTTTTGCTGTTCGCCCAAATTACATCTAATGGAGAACCAAAACATATGTAATTACTGTTTTATTGTTACCATTGTTGTATTAATTTATCGAATGACGAGCCGTATTACTTAAGGAATAAAGGATATTATGGGGTAGCAATCACAACATTGGCCCAAACTTTTTTTTTTGTGCAATCGTCATGTATCCGTTTCGTGTATTGCGACCTTATCGAGTTTATTCATCTCTAAAGTTGTATGATACCAATATAAGGAAATCTTGAGACGAGTATTAAATACATTTTATGTTTCTACTCAAATATACGTGATTTATCGCAGTTTTTCATTTCTATTGTTTAAAATCTGTGGAAAGGTTCTACTTGAGGATTTATCCAGTAAGGTTTGCTTATGAAAATAAATTACACTATAATCGATCGTATAAACTCATACGTACAAGACTTGTAGTACTATTTCATGTATTCCAGTGAACTATTAAAACTATCTATTACGTAATAAAATATTATAAAGAAATGATGGAACTCGTTTAAGCGTGGTGGGATTTGTGGAAGGTACGACTGCGAGATCAACATTGTCACGCCTACTTCTATCGTAAAGCCGAAGTGCTGACACATATATTTTCCATTGCAATGTGTGGCTGATAATATACTCTGGCATACGAGGTATTTCAACTCAGTTCTCCTGAGAACTTGAAATTAACAAAAGAATTGTTTACTTGCCTGATACGAAATACATATACCTACGAGTTATTGAGGTATACAGGCTTGTTACATATATACTCGTATATCTTAACTTAGGTTAGCTCAATTAGACTCGCGTTTTTGCGTAACTTAAGCAACAGCTCAAGCCGAGGTGTGCCGTGCACCCTTGAGCTAGTTGTCAAAATAAAATCGACTGAGTGACTTAAGCGCTCACCGCGAGTATTCCGGTGAAATTGTTAAGGCCTTGCTAGGCCAATAGCGTACGTAGTCAGTTCGAAAAGAAAAAAACAAAAGAATTGCGGTCCTTTTGAGGTTGCTCACTTAACATTAGAAGAATTATATACCTTTTTGCTACTTCGGAACATTAAAAAAATCTGAATGAAGATGCGAATTTTAATAGATAAATTCGCGTGTTTTACGTTTTAGAAACACGATGTGACAAGCTTCGATTTATCATTATAGAGAGAAAAGATGTCATAATATGACCTAAATCGGATTAACTACCTGTCTTCGTGACTGACAGAGTGACACATTTTGAATACGCAAATTACCTAGATTTGAATACAATTATAGACTTTCGTAATCGTCTCTCTCATATTTATTACCTTACGCCGCGTAAAACCTTATGTAAAAAAATAGTGATTAATAAAGTCTTCTGAATGTATTAAGTCCATTTACTTATCTACTTTTCTCTGGTACTTAAGTCGCGTCGTCATTAAAAGAATGATAACTTTTGATAGACCGAACCGATTGTAAATGAAACAAAGTCTAAATGTCACTCAAAGATATGCTTTACGATGAGGTTTTATCATGAACGAATTATTACAGCAGTGATGCGTGTTCATACAAACAGACACATAGACATTTATGTGTAAATAAATACACATAAATGTATAAATGAGAAAGACGTGAAAAAAACTACAACGAAATTGAGAAAAATCCTCATTTTCGGTGTCTAGTAAAAATTAAGAATTCATGGTCTTATTGACGTGATAACGACGTTATAACGATATAAATCTATGAACACCGGCTGCACGCACAAAAAAGCATGACTCATTGTCACGTTCCGCCTGAGTCGAGCGTACAAGCAAGAGCGCGGAACAAGCGATACAGAGGCGAGATTGGCCAAAGCGTTCGGCTTGTGACGCATCTATCTATATATAGAATAATTCAATTAAATTCCTAAAAGTATGCAATTTTTCAAGTTTTCTTATGACGTTACCACGTAAAATTATCATCTGTAAACCGATTTTACACACTACCAATTTTTTTATAAAGTCTCTGACGAGATATGTATGTAATAAAATTTCAATTGCGTGAAGCCTTTGTCACATTTATTACAACACGAATGTTGATAAAATTTGTTAGCAAAAATCCGCATACTAAAATAAGCACCATTATTGCCAGAATGTTCAAGTTTAAAATCTAATTAACTGACTAGTTCTTAGAAGTTTCCTCATATTAAGTTTCTACTAAGTCCTCTACGAGTTGATGTCAGGACGAAGTCTTTCGCGCTTATCTTAACCATCTGGAAAGTTGTTCGAACCGTTTAATTGCTGAATTCTTTTCTATTTAATTAAAAAGGTAAACGTTGCAAATACGTTATTGCACTTTTAAAACCTATCTGTTTTATATTATACTAGCTCTACCCGTTGTTCCGTTCGCATATACCACCAATATATAGTTAAGGTGTTTTTATTTTGTGTCGACTTAATTTAATTTCAATCTCATAACTTATTCTGTGTAATATCTACTTAAAAAAACGAAGCAGTCATAAGGACTGCCGACAGAGGCAAAAATTGAAATCAAAGGAATATAACAGTGTTCTTTTTTTTTTTTTAAACCAATCATAATCTGAATTATTTGAATTTCTTATTTTGTAAATTGAAATTATTAACATTAGCCTGGTTTTCACATCTATTGGCACTCCACATAATAGTTATATACATTTTTATACAGTTTATTAACCAATTAATAATATAATGGGTTGCACAAGCTCAATAAAAATATCAATATTACATGTAGGTACACCTGCCACTATACTACGCGTCGCTAGTCTGATGCAAGCCCAATACGTCACGCGCATATCAAGATCATCGGTGACACGTCACGAGCATGTCGAGGTCATCGGCGACGCGAACCCATAAATTTCCCCTAACACTTTCTTTAATCGCTAAACGCTGCTAAAGAAGTTTTCAAAAAAGATAAAACTTGTACTAAAACCTAACAAGATACACTCATCAAAAAAGTCTAAGCAACATGTATTAATTTAAATTTTAGGATGGTTCTTCACATTATAACGTTGTATTTTATTTTTAAAATAATATCTTTAGGGTTCTATGATGTAAAAATAACAGCTGTTGTCTTTATAAGTTCTTTTAATAACAGAAATGAACAATATTAGAATATACTGTAGAAACTAAGATACATAAGAAACTAAACTTTTTTCTTACAAAATGAAATTTCTAAAGAAAATGTATTTATTCTGAATGAATAGAACAATTTAATACAAAGTGTGGGCTCCTCTGCTATTCAGAACTTGTCGGCAACGATTATTCATTGAATTAAAGAGACTGTTTATGTCAACTTGCGGTATTCGCTCCCAATTGAATTGTAGCAAATCCTTCAGCTGTTGGGTTGTTGTCGCTCCGTCCAAGTCCTTCAAAACACGTCTCTGGAGCATGTCCCATGCGTGCTCGATGGGGTTGAGATCTGGCGATTGTGCAGGCCAGGGCGATACCCGGATGTTCTCCGTTGCAAAGTATTCACTGGTTCGCCGAGCTGTATGTGAACGCGCATTGTCATGCATTAACCTAAAATCGGAGCCAAAGGTTTGTGCAAATGGGTAGACATAAGGTCTGAGAATATCCTCAATGTAATTTTCAGCATTCATGTTTCCATTTACAAAAACGAGCTCAGTTCGCCTGTTCTTCATAATACCCGCCTATAACATAACTGTTGAGCCGCTGTATGGATGAACTTCCTGAACGCACCTGAGCCTTTTAGTATTTCCGGGCCGACGATAAACTCGCACCCTTCTTGTATCAGGCTTAAATCCGAATCGCGACTCATCGGAATACATAATTTTATCCCATTGTTCCTGGGTCCATGTTATGCATTCTCTACACCATTCATATCGACGAGCGCGATTCCCGTGACGTATCGGTGGGCACCTGATTGGGCGTCGAGCTCGTAGGCCGTACTCATACAGTCGATTTCGCACAGTTTGAGGACTTACATCAACACCACTTGAAATTTGTAGCCTCAAACTTATCTCTCGAGCGGTTAACATCGGCTGGCGTCTTGCAGTCAGTTGTATGTACCGGTCTTGCCGAGTGGTTGTACTCCTTTTACGGCCTGGATGCTGTTCAGCGGGTTCCTCTGTATTATTGTAGCGCTGCCAAAGACGACAAATAACACTTCTATGAATGCCAAAATGTCGAGATACCTGAGATTGATTACTTCCCGCTTGCAACATCCCTACAACTCTTTGCATTTCATCTGCCATCAAATGACGTCGCTTCATGAAGTAAAGAATATCTAACAATTCAATTTTGTCGCTAACTTTATTTAAATGGTTGGTAAAATTATAAAATCAAGACTAAACGTAGCAATTAAAACGCACTTAAATTCAAACAAATTCGCAGTCATTTGAATTTTATGAAAAAACAAAACATAATCAAATTTTTTTTTACAAGCAGCCAGTATGTCATCAATAACAAAAAAGTTTACTTACCTACGCACTTTGTTTGAGTAAATACTTAGAAATTAATTAATATAAATGGTAAAATTTGTAATATCACGCATGTTGCTTAGACTTTTTTGATGTGTGTAGTTATACTAAAGGATTTAAAAAAATATGTATCATATAAAACCGTTCAATTGATTTCGAGTTACAAGAACACCAACGAACAGAGAGACGTTGCCTGTTATTAAATATGGCATTTATTTACGTTCTGACAAAAATAAATTAACCTTTCATCTTTGTAATTTAAATCGGCAGTAGTTTGTTCGAAATAAATATCAGCTTTTTCGGAGTAAAAAATTCGCTCTCGTCATTCGCATCTGTCGTTTCTGTAACATTTTCCAGAGAATGCCCAATTATACATTCCACGTATATTTTGAACACTGGCGAGTTTTTTTTTATGTAGAATAAAATAATGTACTTAAATACTTCGACCTTGCAAAGGATTTATAATTTAATAAAATGTTGACACATAGTTTTACAATTACATGAAATAAAGTAATGTAATAAATAATACATAAAGAACTGTGGCACTAAATGCTCTAAAAGAATGGAGTTAGTAAAGTTGACATATTCGTACAAAAATTAAAGTAGTAAAATTATGTACGTGAATGTTACTCTAAGAGAGGATTTATTTTTTCCTTCCTATGACCGAATATGACCGAGTGTTTGAAGTTATACTTCTTTTGGCGCGTTAGGGAAAAATAACGAGAGTAAATTTTTACGATGCGCACGCACACCGTCACGAAAAACCGACACCCTGAAGTTATTACAATGCGCGCGCACACCGGCACGAAAAACCGACACCCTGATGTTAGCTATGCTCAACATTTTGTTTCTTTGTATTTCTTTTTATTAAAACTTTCAATGTATGTATGTAACTTTCAACTATGTAACTTTCAAAGGCACCTAATGACATACGATGTATGTCATGTGATAGAAGTGTAATAAAGTAAAATAATATTTCGAACAATCGAAGCATTTCAAAAAAAATATAGGAATTATTCTGAATCATCTGTTTATGTTTATTTCTGTGTATTAAAACTTTCAATGTATTAAATACCTTTTTCTATTATTAGTGTCGTTTTTTCTACAAACGTAGAATAAGGCGAAAGATAAAATTTTTGAAGAGATTTTTATCTTGTTACCCCAAAGAAGTATAACTTCTATTGCGTGTACATAAGTACACACACACTGGTGGTGAATAAAATATATTTTCAGATGAAGTAAACCCTACAGTAAGCTATGTAAATTAAAATAAAGAATTAAAAGTATGAACCAAAACATCAAAATCAATACAAATTTTGATAGTAATTTTAATTACGAATATTTTATTTAAAAAAATGTTTTTTTAAATCTCGTGTATGCAAAATACTCCTCTTCAATAGCTTTTATATCTTTAATCAAAAACTAAATATTAACGTATTTTAAAGAGACAGAATCGTAAGACGATATAAGTAATACCTAGTAAATTATGATGAGTTATAAGAAGACAATTATTTACAAACATGGGCGTTTATTAACATTTTCTCATAAATTCCAGTATTAATATATGTAGTTGAATCGCATGAAACCTGAGTAATCGTTTAGACGCTGTGACATTTAATAGTTCGTAGGATAACTATAATAATAAATATGTTGGTCGAATAATTATATTTTTATCTTTACGTATGCTTAATTTGAAAAGGATAGACATATCATTATTACATATTATAAAACAAAATCCCCTACCGCGTTTGTCTGTCTGTCTGTTCTACCGCGTCTGTCTGTCTGTCTGTTCGCGATAAACTCAAAAACGACTGAACGGATCTTTATGCGGTTTTCACCAGTGGATAAAGTGATTCACAAGGAACGTTTTGGTATATAATTTGTCCAGGATTGTTTTATAATCAGAGCGAGGAGACAACGTCTGCCGGGCCCGCTAGTATATTATAAATAATGACTATATAGTTAGTGAGAGCAATTATTGTTAATATCATAATAATTTATATTAGTGTAAGATTGCAGAATTTTTTTTATGAAAAATTACTAACTATTCAGATTGACGGTGATAACTTTTTGAAATTAACTTCTTTAGCCACGTTATGCGATATTTGGTAGGCGAAAAACTTATGGGTTCGCGTCACCGATGGCCTCGAAATGCTCGTGACGTATTGCGCTTGCGCCAGACAAGCGACGCGTAGTATAGCGGCTTGAGTACATGTAATATCGATATTTTGCATTGAGTTTGTGCATCCCATCATATGTTTGAATAACTAACAAACTGGATAAAATGTACATAATTATTGCTCGAAGTGCGAACAGATGTGAAAACCAGACTCATGTTAAAAATAAATTTCTCATATTTGATTTCCGTCTCCAAGTATAATATTATAAGAAATAAGGTTTAATACGTCTTGTTATGATCCAAAATAGTTAATACTAGGTTATATTGTAGTACTTATCTAGCGTGTAGATCCTTTTGTACTTTTCGTTTTAAAATCAACAATAAACAAGCTTTGATAAACAATACAATCTTTGGCAATCAGTCCACTCCAGTCGCATGAGTTGCTCGTTTTCTTTGGCTGTCAAACTCATAAATACTAATAATAACGTTTCTTTGCGCCTTCTTTAGCGCTCAATTTTCGTGGGTACTAAAGCATATGAGTAAAGTTGTGTTATGTATGACCTAAATTCGAGTAAGTTAGAGTAGCAGGGCGGAATCGGAGAATTAATAAAGCTTAGTTTTAGATGCTGTAGTCCAAACATCCCTTACTAATTCGTGATATTCAATAACTTTTTATGTGATATATAAAGGCCGGAATGGTATAGAGGACAAATGTTGTAAGAATTTAGAATACTATTTCAAATACAAAAAAAAAATGTTTTTATTGACATAACATATCTTCGAATAGCTGTGGGTGAATTGTATCGATCAAAAGAAATTCAGTTCGATCGTTAGATATTTCTTTAGTATAGGCAACAAAACCAGTCGTTGATTGCATAAGTATGTGGTAATAAAATGAAAAGATGCTCCGCCTTGAAGATTTGATCAAACTTTGAGGTGACTGACCCATTATTATACTGAGAAAGCGGCTAACGAAGCACGATTTAATCATCTATAATTATTATCATTACTTCTTGATCAGTATTGTTTATTTTTTTATAAAATAATTTTTCAATGTTAGCCACTCGAAGTATACGACGATGTGATAAGAGACGACACGCTGAGCCCGAATTGAGACCTTGCAATATGTGGCATTGCCGGAACTCACTAACCAGCGTAGGCATAACATGTAATTTTGCAAGTCTACAAAAGGAAACTCCGTTGTGCAATGACCATGCAATGTGTATGTATAAACGTGTAATTTTCGTCCAATGAGCTATCGCTAATTAGTGAAACATATTTATACTATTATCAATTATTGGGAATAATGTATCTTACTGATGCGAAGAAATATTGGTTATTGGTGAAAATCTTGATATTTTTTAGCAATCCCTTTTACTGTTTTTGTTTTCTTATTAATACAAATATAGATATCCTGTCGCAATACTGATAGATACATCACGACAGACTTTTATTGTGAGAATGATAACTTGTAAGTTGAACGTTGGAAAACACCTACATACGATTTGCCTTCGCGACTTTTAGCTTTATAAGTTACGTTAGACACCACGGTGTGTAATTGAGGTTTTCCTTACTGCACATTAAGGTATATGAATCTGTGTTGAACAGTGAATTCTTCAATATACAAAGCGATATATACCCTGCTATATTAGAGGATCGCGTCTGTGTGTGCAAATATTGAATTTAAATTATTGTCATAATGCAACACAACCCATTTCCGCAATAATAGTAACAACTCATTAAAACGCATGTCTTAAGAAATCGTGAGTGGTGACTTGCCTTTGTCGTGGACTATAATGATATATGCAGCGAATGAAGAAAAGAGTATGGCGCAACTTAGCAAACGCATTGGCTCGATGTAACGCAGTCATACGTTGCATTGAAAAACTCGCTTCGGATTCTACCAGCTATAAAGGTTTAGAGGTTCGTAAAATTAGGTAAGTCGAACAAGAACTTTGTACGGAAAACATTCAAATATACTATAAATTTGCCATCAGCATTTGCTGGTTCTCTATCTTATTTTTCTTTAAATCGGGTTTTATAATTTTCTATAACTTCTGAAACTAATTAAGAATTAGGTAAATGAAGCGTGCGTTTTTTATACTTGCATATTGTCAAGATATGCACAAAAGATATGCAATTCTCAAATTGGTACAAACATATGATGTGACATTACTGTTTGCTATAATGTAACCAATTTTCATTGGTAGGATTACAATTCATATTTCGGTCTTATTTATTTGTATAGACGGTTAGGTTTCAACGTGTCTATCTTTCTTCTTTGTTTATAATATAATAGGTACTGAACGTGTAAAAACAAATTACTCAGTCGTTACAATGACAATGTTAAACAACTAATATGTTGTCAGGATTATACAATCGTAATATGAAATCGTGAACGTCGTCCACGCGCGTCGCCGCAATAAGACAATGATTTACGTAGCGACCTCGAAAGCATTAATGCTCAAGGTAGAATATGTATTTTAAAATCTATATTAGCTCCAAAGTATATTCGATCCCGGTATGTTCGTTCGCTATTAAAACAATGCCTAAGATACAATCATGGAATCGAATCAATGATCTGGGGATTTCTATAGTGCTAGTTTTTTTCCCCAGCCATTCTCGTGCCCTGTGTCTGGTATGTTCTTAAGATGTTGAGAATAAGGATTTTTTGAATTCACCGTATTAATACAGTTCTCGGCTTCCCTTTCATTAATATATATGTGAGTTATCTGTCGTTGAAGTTACTTTCTTGTTAATGAAGGGTACTCTATTTTATAATGATCCAAAGAATAATAAAGGCGTGACAGAATAACCAACAAATAAACAAATTCCCATTCGCATTTATAATATTAAGTTTAATGAATATTATCTACGATTGTCACAATTATTTCAGTACAATTTTTATAAAGTAATATATTTTGGTAGGTGGTAGAGCCTCGCTGAAGCTATTACTGGTTTCAGCATGAATGGGTCGGCTCGCCCGGGGTAGTACCACCCGACCCACAGAAACACCGACGTGAAGTAACAGTGCTTGCATTGTTGCGTTTCGTTCGGTCAATGAAAGCGCCGGAGGCCCACCTTCTCCTCCCTCTTTGAAAGATCGGCAACACACTTGCGACTCCCCAGGTGTTGCTAATATCTATGGACGGCGGTGATCACTTACCATCAGGTGACCCGCCAGTTCGTTTACCCCCTATATTATAAAAAAAAATTACGTATATTTGTTTATCTCTTTTAAAATTTACTATAGGTGATTTAGTACTTCGATAATGTACCGACAAACGTCTCTATCCAATGATAACGAGATAACAGACAGGCTCTAATTTGAACGGTATATCTGCGTAATAAAATCGGTGATAAACATCATGATAGAAATAACAAAATGATTCCCAAAGCCACGTAATAATATGAGCGATTAATTTTATAACTGTCAATAAAACGATCTACTGAATCTTTATTGTGTTTTAAAACCGCTGTTGATAAATAGACTCCGCGTTTTGCTCGCTGGCAAACCACAAAGACCATCGAATATTCATTACTTCGAAAATGAAACTCGGTATTTCGTTGTTTTTTTTTTATTTCCGACCCTTGAGCCCTCAAAAGGATTATATATACGAACATATTTCCATTAGAGAGACTCGTAAATTTATGTTCATCTAATCAGAATAACATTAATGCCGTCCCTAAAGTTCGAAGGATTTGAGAATCCTTTAAACGTGGTGTGTCGACGATATAACTTATATATTAGGTTACTGTATTTCTAGCATTTCGGATACATATGATTTTTCCTAAAGAAATTTAAATATTGTAAAGATTTATCTTGATCGCTACCTAATAATATTTATATTTCTGACCAAGTCACTAGACATTATTCATTGAAATATTATTCAGGCACAGCTTTCGCTTTAGATCGTGTAATATTTGTTACTGGATTTACGTAGTCTAGTTCTGGATATACTTAGGAATCCTCGGCAGCGGATCAAGCCTAAGTTCGTTCCCTCGGCGTGGAGCCCTTGAGTGCGCTGCTCGCGCGATACAGTGACACAAAATCTTACATCACTGCGACAACATTACACATATCACCTCCACATACGTGTACGCATACACGGTTTCACATGCAAGTGGAAGAGTTTTATTTTATTTCCCTTATCAAACTGAAAGAGTTTAGTAAATTATACGATACGAAATATATATAAGAGTTGTTGAGGTGTGTATGCTTGGTATACATATATGTTTCAACAACTCATATATGTATGAATAGTTAGCTTAGCTTAGGTTAGCTCAGATAGGTCGCGAATTGCATGCATCAGGCAACAGCCCAAGCCGAGGCGTGCCGTGCACCCTTGAGCTAGTTGTCAAATAAAATCGGCTGAGTGCCTTAAGCGCTCGCCTTAGTAGTCCGGTGAAGCTGTTAAGACCTTCAATAACCTTCAATAGGTCAATAGCGTGGTCAGTTAGAAAAAAAAAACTTAGGAATCCGTAGTCACAGATTTCATAATATGAACTATCAACTATTAGAATTAAAATAAAGTTTTGAAGATCACTTTGGATATATAAATTAAGTACCACAAATGTTGCTAATTTTTTTTATTGCAGTGAAGTGCGTTCTAATAATAAAAGAAAACAAAACTTTGGTTCTAATAAGGCTAGTTTTATAGTAAAAAAAAGATTACGGAATGTTTATCGGTGACCACACATTTCTTTAGTTTATACCGAGCCGGGTGATTCATCTTATAGTCTCGCAGGGTCTCTCACAGATTTTGGTCTTGTTACTTACATTTCTGTGACATTCATTGTACTTGTGGGATGTAAAACAACAATGTTACGAAAAGAAAACGGTAAGTCTATAGTTGTCTCTAAGTGAAATATAAAGGTCGAGATTACTATGATCTTGTCAATTATCTCATACCAGAATCTATATAATATTATTCACAAAAAATTGGAACCTACATAAATATTCATATTGAATTAGTACACATCAAAATTCTCCAGTTATTATTAGCAAATGAAAACAAAAGTATTGTACGTAAGCAATTACTGGTAACTCAGTGTCCGATCGTAACTAAGCTTCGACCCTTGAAATTTATTAAGAAGTGTCTCTCATTTTATTTATTGTGAATGAAAGAAATGTTTGAGGGTAAAAAATGTAGTCTCCCGGGTTTAATTTGCAAGTATAATATGCATCATGCCGGCTGATTTTCTGTATAATTTATGGTTGAGTCAGTTTCTCGAGCTACTGATTTAATAAGACCGTCGACATAATTACCTTGTTTCAATTCACCGCTGGACACGTCTCCTCGAAGGCTCGCCAATAAACCTGATCTTCGTTCCTTCGTATCAAGTCCTTATTACCCACCTCTAGAAATTCGACTTCCTATCTTTTGTCACCTAACTTGATCAGGGATGCTCAAACGGTCTCAAACGGAGTGCTTTTTCAGTCGATCTCGAGAAAAATTTGCCGATATAAAACTATTCACATTTTTCTTGTGGATAAGCTACAACAAAATGTAATTAATAAACAACTAAAATTTATTTGACCCACAATTAGGACAGAATAACCTCTCATCACTCATCTTTATCGTTTTTAGCGGGAGTTACCTACACCTACTTAGTCGATAATCCTGCATCACACATACTTGGAGCCTTTCAGAGTCGATCGATCGTAGTCTAATAATATTGAGGTGGGTCGCCAGTTGTTCAAGTTTGAGCACCCCTGGAATAAGTCATTACTAACTTTGCCAGCCATTTTGATAGGTATGGGTATTATGAAAACAGGAGTCATGTTTATAGACGATATATGTATGAAGAGTTTTGTTATGGTAATTGAAGGCATGACAATGATTTTCAATAGCTGTTAGTATCTCAACAGTTACTGTCATTCTGTATATTTACCGATGATCGCTTTATAATAATATCGCCGGGCTAGTATATGTATACCGCAGTGAATATAAATTACTAAATTGTGCTTTCTATTTAATAACACTTTGACTGCCACATTGCTGATTTGTGACGGGAGCGCTAGATCTATTTACAATTGTATAAATTCATGCGTGGCGTCCTAAAAGACACGTGTGATTATGCCGTGGCAGTCAAAGTGTTTAAAAAAACATAATGATATATATTTGGACCATTCTATTCCAGCGGGGACTAATATACGTCTGCCAATTAAGGAGCTGGTTTTTCTATGCTGTTGTTGATTTATTATTGATTGGTCAGACATTTTAAGGGCAGTCTTTATAAAAAGCTGAGAAAATTTAAACACCGATAAAAGTATTTCCCTCTTTGTGTAAAGCCTATTGTTAAAAGAAAACATAACTAAAGGTAAATATGGATTTTATTTGATTAATGTATTTAGATAAGGCCATGAATAATTCATTCCCTTTTAATTCTAAACGCTACATATAATAATATTTTTTATTGAAATGCGAATAATAATTCTAACAGTGTGATAGCAAATCAATTCTATAATCCTATTTCGCAGACGTCGATTGGTACAATCCGTCTGGTAGACGTCCAAATCAAACGTGTCGAGAATACACAATGGTTGCCGCGCCACGTCGCGTCGCTCCACACAGTACCGTGGATGTTTCTATGACGCAATTGCAAACGTTTGTGTCTACAATGGGATTTATATTAAAACTGGCTGATACCCGTGACTTCACTACGTTAATCATTATCTTAACAATATGTATTTTATGTATAAAGAGAAAACATGAAACAAGTGAGAGCAAAAATATACATTTTCTTTAAGTTTTTCTTTGCTATAGATACTATTATAATATTGCTAAACGCGTTGTGTTTATAATAATCGTAGTATCTTAATACTTAAATAAATCTATGTAAAATTAAGATATCATGATATTTTTTTTGATAAAAATCATGTGTCTAAAAACAAAACTAGAAAAAAAATTATCGATCTATATCCTGTAGTTTTTGCGTGATACGCACACAACATGACGTGTTATTTATATGTAGAAGATATCAAATGTACTATAAAAGACTCAGGTTTTTGAACGAGACAGAGATGCATATACGTACCAACTGTTGTCTCATATTTAAATAAATAAAATTTAAATGACGAAGTTAACTTTACTTCGTCATTTGAAGTACAAATCTTTTGATAGAGTTAACGAATGTTGTTGAAATGATGTTAATGAGATAAATACCAAAGGTTATCCTTTACGATTTATCATAAGCGTCATCCTTTCGCAGTAATGTGTGTATAAACAAACAATCAGACAGACATTACTAAAAAAGATTGATTTTAATCTAATTGATTCTTAGTCACTTGCAATGATTTTTACACAAAAATCTGAAAAGCACAGACACGCAAAATTTACAGTCTTATTATATGTATAGATCTGCTTCCAGTATGTTTATTTGTCATATTAGATCATTTATTTTTATTGATGTTGTCTTATTGCTAAAAACATAACGAAGAAAAGGGAAGTGTTAGCAGTATCGTATTACTAAAAGGAGATTGAAAGAAGAGAGTTCTGTTACATTGTTGAAATAAATATAATATAACTAGCGGGCCGGGCGGACGTAGTCCTGCCTTGATAATAACCATTCTCGGATCCACTGGAACACGCACACAAAATTTCATCAAAATCGGCCCAGCCGTTTAGGAAGAGTTCGGTGATATACACACGTACAGAAGAAATTTATATATAAAGATGTGATACACGAACTCCAACATATGAATAGGTATAATTACAGTTTTTAATAAACTTCCGAATATTCGAATCGCAGTCAAAGTAGCAATCACCAGTTAAACACGAATAGCGCCTCGGTGAAGAAAATAAATTGTAGAGATGTATATAGGCGTACTACGCTTCAAAACGAATTAATAGGGCGTGTTCCCACGAAATTTAATTATAAAAGATCGTTTAACATCACCCCATTGTCCATCCGTGGGAGAGTCAGTGGAGGTAATAAATTCCGCCCGAATGAACGTTAGTTGAAAACGATTATTCAATCTTTGTAATCGATACCGGATATATATACTACCTCTCTGATGTCTTGTTTTGTCATGCCTTATATTTTATTATTCATCCCGGCTTTGCACGGGTGCAACGTACTGAATAATTAATAACAATGATTAATTATATTTTTTTAACTTCATAGTTTTACTTTACCGTTTCATCGCAATCTCATCTGATGGTAAATGAAGAGGTGTGGTCTGAGATGGTAAACACGCTAAATCTAGAGAGCGCTCAATTCTGAGTAATTCGTGAATTCGAACGGTATGATAGTACAAAGTGGCGTCGATTTTTTTTTTATATCATAGTAGGCAAACTGACAGGTGGGTCACCTGATGTTAAGTGATCACCACGGTCTATAGACATTTGCAACACCAGGGGAGTCGCAAGTCAGTTGCCAACCTGTCTTGGGAGAGAGGGGGAGTAAGGGAAGGGGGAAGGGGAGCGGAAGTGGCCCTCCGGCGCTCTCACTGACCGAACGAAACGCAAGAATGCAAGCACTGTTACTTCACGTCGGTTTTCTGTGAGAGGGTGGTACTACTCTGGGCGAGCCGGCCCATTCATGCTGAAACCATTAATAGCTTCAGCGTAGCTCTAACACCTATTTTGCAGTAGTCCGGTGAAGCTGTTAAGACCTTGCTAGGTCAATAGCGTAGTCAGTTCGAAAAAAGCCTATTTTATTACCATCGAGTTGTAAAAATTAAAAAAAAACAAAGTTTACGTGTATCTTCAATGGGAAATCTTCTCACGCTCTGGAAGAGTACTAAACTAATATTAAGAGCTCAAAGTTCTAAGTTTTTTTTTCATATTTTTAACAAAATTTTGCGTCATGACCAAAAAAAATGTCGTTGAAAATTCACCCTAATGCAGCCACTCACTCGCAATCGTCTCGCGCGCCCCGTGAAGGGCGTGCGGGGAAACCTTTCCAGGGTTAAACCCTCTATCGGTGGCAATTGTTCGCCTCCTTCATTCGAAGGAGTGTCTATATGTGAAGGCGTAATGTCGTCTTCGCGTGGATATCTTGCGGCGCGCCTCACTCATTCTTGCTCCGGGGAGCACACGAGTGAACGGGCCTGTATTTTTTTCTTTCTCTTCTTTTTTCCCTGGGTGTCTCTATTTTCTTCGATGAGATTATCATCGGGCGGTCTAGTATGTAATGGCGCGATGTTTCGGAGGTGTACGTGTGCCGAGATGTCTGCTCTACGAAACATGTTCGTGGCGAGGCTGCTTATGAATTTATCTAGGCTCTCTATTCGCAGATCGCGTGCGATCGTCGCGTTCCTCACGTATCGTGGGGCCCCGACTATCGTCCTTAGCGTCTGGCTTTGCTGAGTTCGTAGTCTGCGCTTAAGATAATCTGACGCGCAACCGAACCAAGCCGGGGCTGCGTACGTGAGACGTGATCTCACGTACGTCTTATAGAGACCTAGTTTGGTGCGATAGGGAAGTCTCGAGGTTAGCACCGGGCACAGCACTCTCCTCGCCTCCCTCGCGCGTGTAATGATTTCCTCTATGTGTTTATTAAAGGTTAATCTCTTGTCTATCGTGACTCCGAGATATTTCACTTCGTTCCTCCATGGAAGTGTGTTACCCTGAAGTGATAGAGGTGGCACTACGGATCTCGAGTATCTGGGTTGAAACGCTTGTGTTTTCTCAACGTTGACTTTGATCCGCCATTTCTTCAGCCAGTTGGGTAAGACATCAAGCGTCGGTTGTAGTAGTTCGGCTGCTCTTTTTCTATTTACTGATGTCGTCCAGTATGCCGTGTCGTCTGCAAACAATGCGAGTTTCGCCTTGCCGACGACGGGGATATCATTTGTGTACAGTGCATATAAGAGCGGCGAGAGGCAGCTCCCTTGTGGGACTCCCGCCCGCACTGATATTTCACGTGACAGCTGGTTTTCCACTTTCACTTGGACGCGTCTGTTTTTCAAGTATGATATCAGTACTTTTTGTAGGCAGGCTGGTGTTGTAGTTTGTGTAGCAATCTTATATATCAGGCCTTCGTGCCACACTTTATCGAAGGCTTTTTCTACGTCTAGCAGCACCATGGCGGCGTGTTGCTTGTTGTTGTAGCCTTCGACGAACGTATTGATGACTCTCGTTAGCTGGAGGGTCGTCGAGTGCCCTTCTCGAAACCCGAACTGCTCGTTACGTAGTTCTATGTGCGGTTTGATCATGCCCAGCAGAAGTCTCTCGCAAACTTTTGATAGTGTGCTGAGCAATGTTATTGGTCGGTAGTTTTCGGCTTTCTTGTGGTCTTTCCCTGGTTTTGGGATCATTATAACCACCCCCAGCTTCCATTCGTTGGGGAAGTGGCGGGCACGTAATATGCCGTTGTATAGGCGGGTTAATGCCGCGACTGTCTTGTACGGTGCGTGTCGCAGCATCGTGTTTGTGATGCCGTCCGCTCCCGGAGCTTTTCTCGGTTTGAGACACCTTATCGCTCGTTGCACTGCCCGCGGCGTTACAAAGAGTCGGATGTTGTCTCTTTCTCTCAATTCTTGTTCATAGGTTCTCAGATAGTTTGTGACTGTTTCGTGGTGACGGTGATCTTGTATTAGATTGGGAGAGAATTGTCTCTCGAGATGGGTCGCGAATATATCCGCCCTTTCTCTCGCCATGAATCTCGGCTTCCCATCGTCTCCCAATAGCGGGTGTGGCTTTCTGGGGGCCGCGGACAGGCTACGACACAGCCGGTGCACTGAGGGGATGTGGTCTCCTATGCTCTCGACATGTGCGTTCCATGCAGTGGCCGCATGGTCGTCTAGTGCGAGCTTAACGCGCGTCACCATCGAGTTGAGGCGAGATCTCAGACTCGGGCAACGGGTATTCTGTAATGCAGCCGTTCTGAAGTGATGCGTTTATATACATTCGACACTTGATTTTTATTTATATATAAATAAATGAATGTAATAAAATATTATTTATTTATAATGGGTCATCAACGACAACACATTTGTAAATAAATATACTAACAGTAACAATTTTGTAATCTATATTTCTATACTAATATTATAAAGAGGTAAAGTTTGTGAGGTAGTAGGGAGTAATATCTGGGTCTACTAAACCGATTTTGAAAATTCTGTTAGCAATATAAAGCCACGTTATTTGTGAGTGTCATAGGGCTATATAGTAAACCGAAAAACGAAAAGACTTGTGGTAGTCGGATTTGCAAACTAAGTCGGAGAAAAAACGGTCGAACGAAAACGTTTCTTACGAACGCTGCTTCGGCGTCGCGTCGGTCGCTGTGGGTAAAAGGGCGGGGCCTATTACGTCTACGAGGCAAGTAGCCGAGCGGCTCACTCGCGAGGTCGGCTCCCTACGCAGCGAACGTTGACGAAATTGAAATTTACGAAACGTAATACACATACTTTCAACATTTTATTATTAAAAAGTTCTTATCAGAACGACTTTTTTTTTCTTTATGGTTTCCATAATAAGTTATTTTTTAGACCTTCTTTCTTTTTTATTGTTTCTTTAAAAAGTTTCAGGAAATAAAGCATAGCACTGAGTACTAACCGAATCACACTCATAATTTCACGATGGCCACAACCCTCGTGGTCAGGCGCATTAGGAGGTTGGGCCACCACCTGGGGCCCATATAGAGGTGGAGGGCGCCCAGATCAGAGTGGGGACCCAGATGAAATATCTGGGCCTCACCCTGGACGGGCGCTGGCGGTTTGAGCCCCATTTTGCGGGGCTCGGACCGCGAATTGCGGGGGCGGCGGCGGCGCTCGGCCGGTTGCTCCCCAATATAGGGGGGCCGGGTGCCGGGTGCCGCCGACTCTACATGGAAGTCGTGCGGGCGATGGCCGCCTACGGGGCACCGGTGTGGGCCGACGCCCTCGGTGCCGCCAACGTGCGTGCACTCCGTAATGCGCAGCGCACGGTGGCACTGAGGGTGATTCGGGCGTACCACACGGTGTCCTCGGCGGCGGCCTTCACGCTCGCCGGCTCCCTACCCTGGGAGTTGGATGCAGGAGTTCTCGCCGCCGTGTACGAATTCACGGCGGCGAGGAAACGAAGTGGGGAGCCTCCGGCTCCCAGGGAGGTAGAGGGGGAGAGACGGTGTCTCAGGGGAGACGCCGTCGAAAGATGGCAGCAGGACCTGGCGGACGAGCGGTTCGGGTAGTTTACCGTGGACGCCGTCCGCCCGGTCCTGCGGGAGTGGATGTCGAGGAAGTGGGGCTCCCTGACGTTCCGACTGGTGCAGGTACTCACCGGACACGGTTGTTTCGGGTGGTACCTGCACCGGATTGCGTGCAGGGAGCCGACCGCCGCCTGCCACGAGTGCGGCGCTGACGAAGATACCGCGCAGCACACTCTGTCTGAGTGTGCTGCGTGGGGAGAGCAGCGTCACATTCTGGCGGCGGCGGTAGGAGCGGACTTATCGCTGCCGAGCGTGATTTCGGCCATGCTCGGCAGCGAACAGGCTTGGCGAGCGATGGCCTCCTTCTGCGAGGAGGTCATCTCGCAGAAGGAGGCGGCGGAGAGGGCCCGCGAGGCAGGAGGAGGCGGCGCTTTGCCCAACTCCTCCTGCCACCGTAGCCGGACCTGAGGGGATGGACCGGGGGGCCCATCTCCTCATTGCACAGGTTCGGCGGACGAGGGGGGGTAGCCGGTGTGTACCCGGTCTGTCCCTCTATAGGTAGGAGCCCGGCGGTCACCTTCCGCCGAGCGGACCGTGGAGGCGGCTCTACAAGGTTGATTAGCTTGAACGATCCCTTGCCGCCCCCACAAAACGGTCTGTCGGTACACCGTGGGGGAGATAGGTCGCGAATTGCATGAGTCAGGCAACAGCCCAAGCCGAGGTGTGCCGTGCACCCTTGAGCTAATTGTCAAATAACATCGGCTGAGTAACTTAAGCGCTTGCCTTAGTAGTACGGTGAAGCTGTTAAGACCTTGCTAGGTCAATAGCGTAATCAATTCGAAAAAAAAATCTGTTTTGAATGTAATTTAATTATGCTTATTGTATACTATTTTAGCAACACCTGTGATTAATACTGGTCCAGATGTTGTTGTAATCTAGTTGTCAATAAATATATTATTATTTTGTTGATATTTATGATTGAGTAATTTAAACTGAGCTCAGATCAATTATAATGTATTTCAGCTAAAAATCATTGGCTATAATTATATCTTTATGATATATCTATGTTATACCAATAATTATTTTACTATATTAAAGTCAGACTGTGAACCAAGGATTTTATAGACGTCGTAAATAAAGTCAATTTAATTGTCTTCACAATTTATATATCCCTTTTTATAAAATCGATTTCATTTCACATTCGAAACGGTGATATGGTAAAAATACAATGATACGCTTATTGCGTATACCTCGCCTGTAACATAGTGATGGGAACAATGGAATTTGTGGATACATCGACAAACAATCGATATTCGAATGCGCTATCTCAAACAATGCGTCAGGTTTGACAATGCGGGCTTTAGTTGTATTTAGCATATTGAATATAGGATCCAATTAGAGGAATGCTAATAATTGCGGTTAATACCCCAATTTATCTTAGAGAGTTTTATATTATAACAATAGATAAAGAATATTCATATTGGTATAAACAGACCTCGTAGCGCATTGCTAGCGAAACCCATTATTGATTCGAGAGATCCGTTTTGATTATAGCATATGAATGTTAATCTGAACTAATTGTCAATTAATATGTAATTTTATATGAACTGTTTAATTTACATAATGCTAGTTATGGTTAGTTTGTAATTACATAATTAAAAGTGATCTGTACATATTTCTTTAAGCGGTAAATATTATTGTGAAGATTTTCCTATTTCTTTTAAATCACAAAATGTACGCCTCTATTTTCCATTAAATTTTAATATGTTTTTGCACACAACATTAATATATTCTCGAACTCAAAGTTTAGTGGTAGCGTGTTGAATTACTGTGTTTCAATCCTTGCGAAAGAACCGGAGCTTTCAGTGAAGCAAAACATCGCGATGATATCATCAAGCATCGTTGTAGAGCTTTCTCTGAGCTCGTCTTGCTAGCTATAACCGTCAAATTAATAATCTGTCACTAACCATCAATACGTGTGTTCCGATTGATGCACTTGAGAATCAGTCACCCTCTATATGTAACGTGTTTAACATCACGTGAACCAAATTGGCCATAGAAGATGACAATAAAGCCGTCATAAAGGCTATAGTCGCATCTACAAATACGACCTACTAACTTATTTTGAAACTTATTATATAAGACCCATTATACTAATTAAAATAATGACAATAATAAAAAATTAATCAACTCCGTTTTAACTAGTTCAAAATAGTAATATCGTATGGCTTGTTCACTGTAACATTGTATTTAAGCTACACTATATTTAAAACGGGCTGTTCAATAGTAAAAAAGGTGAGGAGGGTCTGCAGAAAAAAAAGCATCAAGTGAGATTGTGGTCAAGTGCTAACAGTTGCAAAGAAAATAAAATGTCATAAGAAACAGTAAAACATAGATATACTTAAGCTTATTCTTCTATTGTGTATTTATTGGTTGTGATGAGTTTATTATAACTGCAAAATTATTCATCAATCGGTGATTCTATCAATTATCCAAAATGTGTTAGTGGCTTTTGTATATTTTTAGTAAATATCTTATATTTATTATTACTATACATAATAGAATCCTCTCGGGCATTGTATATAGTAGAATTTGTCGATATATAAATTATCGAATTCTAATTTAATTTTATCGAAATTAATGTTGTTTGTTACGTCACTACGGTTTCTATTTTGATGTGATGTCAAACGTCCGAATAAATTCCTATTGTATTGTTAATTGCCGATCGATATGTTAAATGAACTATGACCGACATTGTGGGTTCGGTCGTTCCGGTGTTCTATTTCGGTCCCATTTTTTGGACCTTTTGTGTGGTGCACTGTGATTTTCGAATTCGTTAATGCCTTATTATACTTTTAAATGGGATTGTTATTTCCTATTCACCAAATTCTATACAATGCTGTCACGACTGAATAGAATAGTACCGCTATCTAGTACTGAGTGTAGTAAGAAACGAATGAGGTATATATACTGCGTGTGTAGTACATCATAGTTAGAGTAGGCTACGGCTGAGTAAATTTAGAACGATATCTCGTAGTGACTCTTCATTATTAAGGGCCATGGCAATTAGGTTGACATAGTGGGGTAGATTCTAGGCATGCCTGCGCTACCTAAATTATTTCCCAGGCGATGCAGTGTGCATGGAAAGTTTCTTGTGTGCCAACCAAAGCGGAGACTGCTTGTAAGTCATCTGAAAAAAAATACACTAGGCCTATAATGATGATGGACATATTCGTCATTTTTATTAATTGTGTCGTGAATAAAGTTATTTCTTTTCACACCAATTGTTATTAACAAGTTGCATTACCATTTATAAGTGTTTGTATTTTATTGTTTTTAGAACACAGTTGCTAAATTTATAGTATTATTCAAAGTAATTGCATGTATATATTTTAAAATAAGGTTTTAGTTTATATATAATATTTACAATGTTAGGTATATTCCTTAAACTTTATCCGTATTATACAAAAAGTTAAATACGTATTTAACTTGGTGGTGGCGAGCGCGGTGCATTTAATACGAAAGTATCCAAACTCTTTTAAAGCAAGTATTTAATACGTATTTAACTTTTTTGTAATAACACGGTATTTGTTTGTTATCTGTATCTCGTTACTCCAAAGTTATGGTTGTACGTAACAAACAGGACAAGTAAGACTTATGCACCAAGCGAGCGTTTCCTTTCATCACACAACATTTGTTCTGTATTTACCAAAAAATATATTATTTTTATTTAATTCAGGTTCTTTATAACGAACCAGGTTCACACTTGGCCGGTTTCGCTAACATGTTTGACTTTAACAGTTTTTAGTCACATAAGTTTTAAGTTTTGTATGTATTACAGTATTTATGATGAGTCAATCTTTTTTCATATCTTATTCTTTACTAGCGGGCCCCGCAGACGCTGTCCCGCCCTAAATGTAAAAAAAAATCTTGACAAATTATATACCAAAACCTTCCTCATGAATCACTTTATCCACTGGCGAAAACCGCATGAAAATCCGTTCAGTAATTTTTGAGTTTATCGCGAACAGACAGACAGGCGCGGAAGGGACTTTATTTTATACTATGTAATATAATGATTATTTAATATGCCCTTTACATTTTAATAAATATTTACTTTCGGTTACGGTTAGATCGATCTTTTAGCTGTAAGACGGTGAACGTAAAATAAAAGAATAGGGTTTTTTCTACGAACCCTAAAGAGTCTCAGGTTTTATTTGGCTTTTTAAAACAACTTGAATCGAGAAAGTTTTTTTTCGAACTGACTACGCTATTGGCCTGACGGCCCTTCACAGCTTCACCGGACTAAACCAATCGAGAAAGTGATGAATAAAAGTTGTATGGTAAACAAAAGTATAGATTAAAAACGTAAACAAAGCTACAGGTAAACCCTAATCATCATTAAATACTTAAGAGGTATTTTTATAGTCGTATTAAATTTAAACATTAGAATTTAATAACTGTTGTATTCCAAGTAATACTCCCGTTTTCTTTTAGCATAAATTCATATCAAATGAAAATATAGCTTCAAATATAGCTTCAAAGTCCCGTTAAGGGCGAAATTGAATAAAGACAACGTTTATCTCGTCTTTTTATACTTCTTATACCGTTATTGTTTGTTTTTTTTTTTGTTTCCTCGACATCGTTAACGTTACGCATATAAAAGCGAACGTAAATTCCTACTTTTTTAAGAGTCATATATTTGCGCTCATCGTTTTCTCTCAAATTAAATTTCAACTTTACTCAGGGTTGTAGCGTGAAGTAATATTATCTAGAGCCTTCCTCAATAAAATGGTTATCTAACGCAAAAACATGTTTCTCAGAGAGTAGTTTCCACACTATTACTGTACTGAAACAAACAAACTATTGAGCTCATTTCTTGTTATTGTAACAGGACAATGCATTGCATGTGATCGCAGTGTAGTAAATGGTGAGTACATCACAATCCGAAAACAAGTAGTAGTCCGGTAAAGCTGTTAAGACCTTGCTAGGTCAATAGCGTAGTTAGTTCGAAAAAAAAAAGTATAGCCGCTACGAGATTTACTATCGACAGTTGTCATTATCATGCTGGCCTGGAAGCCTATCGGCTGCTGGGCTTACACTAGCTGGTCTATAAATAATACAGTCAATTCGACGAGTGTATTACAATGAAGTCAGGTAAGGGAGACAGGTATCTACCACCTCTCTTGGTTACTGAAGATACGCCGTCTGATGACAGAACGCAAGAGACACCAAACGTTCCACGAATCGTATACGACTTAAGAACTTGTATTAAGACATACTGTAACTCAAATAAATAAAATCATAAAAAGTATGAAGGTAAATTCAGTGACAAAAAAATTGGTAAGTAATAGATAAAATCAGTGACAAAGAAGTTAGAAAGTAATAGATAAATGCTCATATAATGAGGAGAAATTAAAGTCCTATAAGTAAATGAGTATTGAGTATCAAGGTAAGGATGGATATAAGAGGAAGACCGAAAAGGTACGTATGGACTGTGTGAAGATCCGGCAGATAGATAAAATAATATTGAGATAGAGTTAGTTACCAGAGGAGTGTGGATGAGGATAACGTGTTATGCCGCCTCTACTGAGGTGGAATAAGGACGAGTTAAAGAAGATCTTATATGATAAATTAATCCTATCCATAGACTCGCAATAGCGTATGACAAAAAGTCTGTCTATTAATTTTCTGCCTCGGGGATAAAATTAACAAGTTCTGGGGAAGGAGATCCGTCGACAGTTCTAATTACTGTATATAGAGATGTAGATTATAAGCGTTTTGAAATTATAAGTATAATATATATAAGCATTTTTGAGTTAAAAAATGACATGACTGAATTTTCTTTTTACCCGACTAACCCAGAAGAAGAGTAGCATTCATTAAGAGAATTTATGTATATTACTTTGACAAACTCTGTAGTCAAAACGACATGGTGAATTTTAATATATGTAGCGTTAAATTCTTCTTACTTGTAGTAGTGATATATGGTATTTAAGTATGAAAACTGTGTGTCTCTATATAAAAAAGGGAGTAATAAAAAGAAACGTTTTAAACAAAAACGTTTTGCTAGTCCGATTTGTCTTTATTAAATAATTACTCAATAAGTCTCATTTCACATGAATATATTTTCCATGAAATTCTGGCCATCATCAATACTTTTACGATCATTTAGAAAATTATTAAAGTTCTTTTAGTTTTGGCGATTATTTTTTTTTAGTAAAATTAACACCGACCGTGTAGCTATCGAAAGGATTAATTAATTTTCACGTATACTTACTAATATTTCTATTAGAGTTTCTTTGTTTTTTAGCTTTAAACGCTGGCAACTCCAACAATCACCAGGTAATCTTGCATACACGTCGTTAGTACATTTCATTAATAAAAAATTACTGTAGCCGAGACATAAGTTAAATCTATATTAACGTGTATTAATGAAGCCGCGAGCAAAAGCTATTTCCATATAATTCACTCGTCCAGACCGGATATAGAATAGTTCTCAATATGGATTTCATGAAAACAATTGTGTAGATAGAATCGACTCAATGTCCGTGTTCACCGACGGCGCACCTACATTGTTACAGTTATTCAAATGGCCGCCTAATCTCGTTTCGGGATATTCAGGAAAATGCTCCACGCGTCCCGACAAAAACCGACTTATTTAAAGGTGTACACGTACACTGTCAATATCGTTACAGACCATTTTCTCTAAACAGCCGACTTTATCTGCACCGAGATTGGAATTTTATTATGCGCGCAATTCAGTTTCTTTTCTGTTTAATTAATTTATCGAGTGAAAAGGTTGAAAAGATAGATTTATATTGGGAATTATCTTTGCTAAATACATTCGATACTTACATAACATGACAGTCCTTTGGATGCGTTTCAAATGATTCCTCGTAAATTTCGCATTTTATTGGCACAGTTGCTACATGCATCGAGAGAAAATACAGTAGTCTCACAAATTCTATACATTTCTCTAGACAAGCCAATAATCCGAATTTTGATGTAGTACGTTCAAGTCATCATTAATTTTTTTATATTTTTTTAAGATTTTTTCCTTAAACGATATTAACTTCGATACGAACGATATCATCAGACTCTTTACAAAATGCACACTTTAATAATTGTTTTTTTTTTCTGGATATTCAGTACTGCAAATAATTTTATTTCGCTCACTAATTGCACGTTGTAACCGACATAAACAGTTTTTCTTACAAACTAAGGCATATATTAAGGTGTTGCGCTCATACTAACAGCTGACTATTTTTCACGTCTGTTGAGATGTTTCGTCATTACAATCTGTCTGACTAAAATACTAATAATGTGGTCACATTAAGATATTATTTTTTCTTTCCAATTTATACGTATACACAATATATTGTTCTATTAATGACTGTTAACATTACAATCAAGCCACAATGACAGTCGTATAACTACGCGTTACTACCGCAGTGTGTGCACGGCCTAATTATATCTTGTAACTACTTGGTTTTTCTACATTGTTATATTCTTGGACGTTGCTCAAAACATCAGTTTTAGTTTGAGACAGCGTATTTAAACGTTTAAAAATAATGTTGTTACATGAAATTAGTTTAACGAAAGAGTCTAAATTGAATACAATCAAAGAAATTGAGATTATAGCGCGTATTTTACGGTCTATTAAAATGTTTATTTTATCGAATCCATTTTATGCTATTCAAGAACTTACTCCGTTTTTTTATATTTAAAGGTAATGGTGTCATAAAATTTTAAAAATATTAAACGTTAGTGAGTTGTAATAGTACAGGTGGTTCTATCTATGAACCAGAGTTGCAAATAGCCTTAGTAATAAGGTTTTAATATTTTATTATAGTAATATGCGATTGAAATTACTAGTAGTAGTAAAGTATCAAAGATTATAAGTGGAACATTTTTTTTAAATCAATCAATGAATGCATTATCTTACGCCAAGATATATTTTTACCTCATTCTTACAATTAACTATAATGTTTAGTATTAGTTTTAATGTTATGTTAAAAAAATAACTATTAAAGTAATTTAGTAGATGGCGACACTAAGTTTTGTATCTTATGTGGTTCAATAAATTTTGGTCGTTTGATTTCTTTTGGTTAAGGCTTGAATACAATTAAAGATTTTGAATATTTAAAAAAAATCATAATTACCATTGAAGCATCGAACACCCTCTTTGTCGCTTTTAAGTAAATTCGTGTTGGTACTTAGAACACGGTCGATCAACCAAAAACAGCAGACACTTTCTCTAACATGTGTCGGATGCTTTTTCCATACCGTCAATGAGTACGTCAATCGCTTTTGATCTTCTAAGTCCTATCCTGTGGTGGTAAATTATTGACAAACATAAATAACGTACTGATGTTTATAGATGTGTAAAGAATTCCGTTTGTGTGAAATATTTGACTTGGCATCTATTCGTTTCTGTTTTATGCGTTTCTTAGAATTTCCAATTTTACCACAAGCGAAATGAATGAAATCTTAATAATAATTGATTTACTATTGTATATTCTATTATCATCAACTCTACAACATTAATTCAACCAATATAAGCGAATACGATACGGTTTTATAAAGCTTGTAAGAGATTAATCCTGCCCCAGACACCGTTGAACTGTACAAAGAGTTTTCTTTTTGGTTTCCAGTTCGGTGGCGACCCCGCGCTCGTTGCAATTTCTTTGATCTATCTACAGAGGTGGCACCCCTACTGTCGTTCATTTAAAATATACGGAGACACGTGACACGGGTCTGTTTCTTTGAGAACTCATTGCCTCCACGCATGAACGGTTCTATGTCTATAAGATAGTCTGGAGGAAACTTTTACAGACAACTTAAACAGACACCCTTGTCACTCCAAATTTAACTTTCCAAACATTTTGTCACCTACTATACTTTGCATAGCATAAGTAAATGTTCTAGTGGATCACTAACGCATCTTCTCAAACAATTACCAACGTGGTGTTATTATTGTTAGGATGTAAACTAATCTTATAATTTCTTTTTGTTCACAGGTACAGTGCATAGTGATATAATAGTGCAATACCTGATGTTAGCCATATTCTGGCGATAACGGTGCGTGTGCTCGTGTCGTGTGAATGTGGCAAGCGAGTTGATCGAGCTGGCGTGGTACGGGGCCGGCGGGGGGGCGATGCAGGCCGGGGCGGGATGGTTCGTGCCATGGACCATGGGCATGCAGAAGTTCGCGGTGGCACTACCTATGGGTGGAGTAGTGCCGCTAGTGCCACCGCTACTGGCGGCATTGCCACCCGCGCCACAACCACTGCGGCTTATAGCGCCACCGCCGCTGCCGCACCAAGCACAAGCGGGACGAAAGGTATTTTATTGAGGGACGAATAGATTATATCAATTTTTAACATACTTTCAGTAGTAGACAGCCTCATAAACTAACAACAATTAACAGAATTATGTATGGTTCTATTCAAAGATACTTTAAAAAAAGTTTAGATTTAGAATTGAGAAAACAATTTTTAATTAGTTCGTCGAAAGAAGTAAAGAAATCCATAAAAGTCAATATCCGCCGATCTATCCCATTCGTTTAATAAGAACGGACCCTAACACCATACGTTTTCACATATACGACTCACTTGAAAAGAGTTGTCGTACCATAGTATTTTACGCTTTGTTAGGGTTATAGGATATCTCATTGTCTGGTGTAAAAATGGAGTAATAGAAAAAAGGTCTGACACGGGTTCGCTCTCCCTTACCCAGGATAACTGATAATGAAACTTGCATGTTTTTTCTTTTCAAAATACTATTTTTCAGCTGTACGTACTCCTTGGAAGTAGTTTTAATATCTTAACTTTCCTGTAAAATGGTAATTAAGTGTAGTAATTTTTCAACGAGATTTAAAAATATATTGTTGCATTATATAGTCAATTTCCTACGAAAGTTTATTTTTTACGTAACATCACGTTACCAGCTTTGTGAGCGAAGTAATTACAATACAAAGTGTAGGTTAAAAAAGACGCTATACATAAACTACATAGTAGTATGTTGCGACGTTGGGTACAATGGACTGACGAAGACGGCTTGGCTGCCCGACGAAAACCAACCATTACGAAACTGTAAATGCCTATGTTAGTGAGATGTTATGCTACACATCAGTCGCGCGTTCAGCTCCCTAACTACGAATTACGATACCAGCGATAATATAGATAGAACATAATCGATATTTATACTTATAAGCTAAAACTGAAGATATTATAATATTGAAAAATATGTGAACCCTTAAAATTATTAAAATTTTAATTACTAATTTTCAAGCATTACGCATAATATAAGATATGTTTACCCAAAAAAAAAAGAAAACCCTACTTTATACCCTGAATACGATAGCGTCACCACATTAGTGCCATCGAACGTCTTTCCTAAAAGACTGCTCAATTATCGTGCAGCACTATCGATTACAAGAGAAAAAATTGTCCTAATTATTGCTCTACAGCCATATTTGGTTTATTCATAAAACACAAATCGATAATAAATCGATACAATGGATAATATTGAGATAAAATGACTGATATATTACATATCGACATTTGAAAAAAAATACATCCGTACTCGTCCACTAAACTAAAGACTAATTAAACAGAAAGTAAAAAAATTAACGCTAAAAACGCATGCTCGCGCTCTTATCTATGTTAAAATTTACATTACAAAATTTAATTACACATTCACGAAGCACTTTATCTCCTTTGGCTCTTTATTAGTTATCTTAATTTAAAATCTGTAAATAAAAAAGAAGTTAGCTAATGTGCTCTTTGTAGCGTTTAAGTAGCGCCGTCCCGTTTCGTTATCGCTGTCCCTTTTTTTCACTAGTGTCATGCTTGCTATAATTAACTTACAGTCTCTAGAACTACTTTAGACAACTCGTATAGGAATTAGTGTGGCCCGTTGAATTGGCGACAGCGTAGATTTTGTTTAGTTATTTTAAATATGTCATGTTTTATCCTATATAAATAATGCAAAAACTCAACTGAATATATTTTGATTAAATTGTTTACGTTGACTTCTTAGATATTTGGCCCTTAGATATCTAAAAAAATTACACGATATATTTATTGGAGTTTGAAGAGATTACAATTTTTATAACTAATCTGCTGTCGGCGATGTGTATTTTTCTACCGTGGAAAAACGGCAAGCACTGTGATGCGTTTTAGTCCTGTGAATCTATGAAGGCCCATCAGACCAATAGCGCTAATCAATAAAAAAAAAAACCTGTGGTGCGTGTCCGCAATTCCACGTAGACGAATCCGAACGAACTGTTATACCCGAACCTTACACCCTAATATGCCGACCTTTCTCCAACACCACGGAACCATATCCCTTCCTACCTAACACCTTTTCTAGTACCTAACGTCAGCACTTTCCCAGTCCTCTCACGGTTCTCGATACCACCCGACAGTTGATTCCCAGTCTCGGTCCATAACACTCTAAATCCTCATAATTATTCAGTGTTAAACAATAAATATATTAATTGAACAAATCTTTGTTAAATAATAAATATATATATATATATATCAAGTGAATAAATCTTTTTTTAAAGGGATTTGTAAAATCTCTTATAACAGAACGAAATCATTACATAGTATAAAACAAAGTGCCCCACCGCGTCTGTCTGTCTGTCTGTTCGCGATAAACTCAAAAACTACTGAACGGATTTTCAAGCGGTTTTCGCTAGTGTATAAAGTGATTCATGAGGAACGTTTTGGTATATAATTTATCACGGATTTTTTTATAATCAGGGCTGGACAGCGTCTGCCGTGCCCGCTAGTAATATATATATGGAATTTAATAATAGTGTTTTGTAATGTCTTCTAAATAAAGTCTAATCTTGAAAGCGACAACCATACAGTAATTTCACTCACACCTGACTTCCCGTTTCTCGTAATATTCGTACATACATACATATATCGTTCCCATAATATATTCTGTGTATATTTTATACAAATTATAATCACCACAACAAATTCCTTTCATCTATGCTCTAAAGACTTCGATTTGTAATCTATTTTATCTTAGCTAAGATCTAAATTTATTCGAACATATTATGACGATCAAACAAATTATGTTGTTTTTAATACGTATTTTATGTAAGTAATAATATCAAACAGAAAAATGAAGATAAAAGTATTTTCTATTGTGTTATAATTATATGCCTATATTTTTCTTAATGACCATTTTAATTCAGTCGATGAAGATATGTGATGATATAATTCTAGACATGGTGACACTTTATCTTCAGTACCAACTCCAGTAGGAAAATTGCGTGATAAGGGATATATAGTTGATCATTCAATGGTGACTCGCCCTGGGAAAGGAAATAACGTAAAAATGAATTAATTTTCTCGTATCGCCGCAACCCTAAATATTAGGTTGATAAAAAAACCGAATACGAACCAAATCGCACCTATTAATTCTCAATGCATTCTTCGTATAAATTCTTAACAATAGCATTTTTATTTTTATTAATTCAATCCCACTAATAGGCGTAGACTTTCTTTTCATTATTGTCTTGCAAGCCTACTGTACTATAAAGAATTGTTGAAAATACCATCGATAAAATAATGTGTTATAAACGTACGATCTTTATTTGCAATAATTTTTAGGAATCATTTGTATAGTTAATAGATTTTAAACATTTGATCAAAATGTCAGCTGATATTAAAATGAACACGTTAAAGCTAGAGGAAAATTGGCTCCCTATTGGGGTAACTGGTAGACGAGCATTAGAGAAAGCCCTATCCCCGAAGCACGGTTACATCACGACGTCCTCCTTCAATGAAAGTTACAACTCATTGCAGGTATTTAGTAAAATTATACTATAAGGTAATAGATGTAACGTTCTATATTGAAAAGGACGATTAGGAAACCATTTCGCTTCCAAAAATATCTTCGAGACGAATGAACGCGATTCCGTTAATGTACGTAATCGGATTATTACTTTTCCTTTTGCGCTTATTACTATACCTTCTTAAGATAAGTCACATTCTTGGGCGATAATAATATTATCCATCGATTTTCTTTATATTTTCATATTTATAGCAATTCTATTACTGTGAGATCATTAACGTTGCTTTCATATCTAAAAAGGTCGATTGCATAATGGTACAGTACTCCCAGTATTCAGCTAACTAGTAGTTAGTTGTAACAAGCAAGTTGGAAATATATCGTCAAGTACCTTATGGTGCATTTGTATCCGTAACTTATATTTAATTTTTATACACATTCTCATTTAAGGTCAGGTGAGATTGTGAATGAACCTCTGCGATTAACCTTAATAATGACCATAATTAAACATCAAGTCGTTGGCGAAGTAGTGGATGCATCGAGTTCCTTAGATTTGAATAGTACATATAGCTTAACTTTTAATAAAGAAAAAGTTACCATGAACCCGTGGCATTGTATTCGAGTTGAAAATCTATCATCATTCATCAATCATGTATAATGGCAAGAGAGGTGTATTCCAGCAGCTGCGATAGAAAGTGACATTCCTTCTAGTCTTAGCGTGTTACAAACATCAGCCACATTGCCACTAAATACCAAATGAGTTTTTGGTCAATGCTAAATCTATAGAGTACCGTCACACAACTTATAAAAATAACGTTTTTTTATTCTAACTTTTTTCTATTGAAATATATGCGATTTTTTATTACTGTAACCATATGTTCATATGTATGCATTTGTTTTGTAAAATTATTGTATGTCATGGGTAGGTATGTTGGTGGCGGTCAATTTGTCTGAACTTTTAGTCAACATTGCTCGCTCCGGTTTTTGATGCAGACATAAATCTCACGAAGTTGAACTAAGAGAGAACTAAGACTTTGTACATGTTTTTAAGTAAATAAATGTATCAATTTTAAAATCGATTCTGTATCATATATTATAAAAATGTATGGGCTATGTTACTTTGCTATCTTTACGTTTTGTACTAGCAAAAACTTGAACCACTTTCAACGAATTCTCACAACTTAGAAACAAATGTAAAATAAACAGTGATACCACAAATATCATATATTTTCCGTTGAAATAATCAGTGTTATTATAAATTTTATATATTTTTTCACATCAGCGAATTTGATTGTAAATTGCTTTTTGGGCAAAGATTCAGTGATTGGCCAAGTTGGCGCATTTGACGGTATAAAGAAATGTCAGCAACGAAATGGAAATAACACTTTATTAAAAATGAATATAAATTTAGTATTAAATATTAAGAGAAGAATCTTTTGCGAACTATGTGATGATTTATTCTGGAATGAACATATCTAAGATAGACCAGTAAAGCCGGCAACAAAACGCCCAGAGCATAAATTCGCATGCGAATTAGCTAATAACTATAACCCACTCTCATAGTAGCTATTACTCTTTGATTTATGCCATAAATTACCCGCAATTATAGAATGCATCGGTGTAACATGTTAATATGAACTGCAGATTTTGAGACTTTGAAAATTTTAGTGGGATATAGTTTTGTATTGGGGCGAATCAGTAATGATAACATTTAACAAAGGTGTTTTAAAATGGATAAAATAGTAAGTGAAAAAAGTGTAGAAGATGTCACTGTTAAAAGTTAGCATCTAATAAAATCCTATTCTACATCTACTTTTGGATTGGTAGCGAGTAATTTCTTAGCAATTATTTACTTGTATTTTTAAAAGAAGATGCGGCTAACCCTCCACTTAGTGAGACAGGTAGGTAGGGCTCCGCGCTTCTAAAAATAACTAACTCCATATTAATCTGAATAAGATCGAGTGAACGCGATCACGCGTTAATTTCTCTCGTCCAGGAACGTCGATTATTTATTTTCGTTCTACAACCTTCATTCCGTTACGCTTGTAAGATGTGACGGTTCGTTTGTTAGCATTATATAGGATATTCTTCTTTTTATTAATAAAGTATATGATCTCTGTAGTATACAACATATAATAACAATACTGCTTAGTTCAACTCAATTATTAGTCCCTTAACCCTTTGTAGTCCTTACTTGTTTACTACTGAAGATAGGCGCTTGATTTAAAGCGCTTCATTCGTTCGTTCCATTCCTCAATCTTCTTAACCAAATGCTTGCCACTAACTTCCTTAAATTTATGTTTCATCTAACTAGAAAAAATATAATCTTCCATCTCGATAACTCGTCTTTTCGCCTTTTGACAAGTACATTGCCAACTCTTACTTATTGGTTCGTAAAATTTATGGAAATTTATCACTTAATTAGATTTGACCTTACCCAATACATTTTACAAGAAAAAGTGCTAGTCTGGCGCAAGTCCAGATTTATTAAAATAATTTTAATTCAAGTGCTACTTCAATTAAGTAAATCTTAGTAGAATCGCCGCAATTGCATCTTATATGCAAAGCTTTTAAAATTGAAAATTCATATTTTAAGCATCTTTTCAGACCACGATCTTTGAACCTTTACGAAGGGCGAATAGTACTCGATATTAAGTGGCCTGTTGAATATTGAGTTTATTATTAGAAAACAAGAACATTCAAGTTTTTTACGTACCCTTTATCTGTTATTCATTTGATTTTTCTATTATTCTAGTAGTAAGCAAGCGGAAAGATAGAAAGAAAAGCAAAGCCAAAAAGCGATATTAGCGTGAGTTCTTATATTCCAAATAACCTTTAGTGATATTATGATTCAGACATTATCACGAAATTTGAATTCTATTAAAGGAATTCTTAGTGAGATATTAGTATTTCTAATGATGGTAGAGCCCCGTTGAAACTATTACTGGTTTCAGCATGAATGGGTCGGCTCGCCCGGGGTAGTACCACCCTCTCATAGAAAACCGACGTGAAGTAACAGTGCTTGCATTGTTGCGTTTCGTTCGGTCAGTGAGAGCGCCGGAGGCCCACCTCCTCTCTCCTCTCCTTCTCCCTCCCCTAACCCTTCCCCCCAAAGTGTGGCAACGCACTTGCGACTCCTCTGGTGTTGTTAGTGTCCATGGACGGTAGTGATCTCTTAACACCAGGTGACCCACCTGATCGTTTCCCACCTATGACATAACAAAAAAAAATAGTCTGTCGTGTGGTAATCTTAATTTTAATTCGTAAACTTGTGTATTTTATCCTATATACTACGATATCAGTGAAATTGTATGCGAAGTGAAGATGGTAGCGTGAGGACGTGGTAGTGTACCGCATGGACCAGCCAAGAGAATTCAACAATTAGTCGCAGCTTTCTGTGAAGGAAAATATCTCGTTATGACTATAACATACTGGTTGGGATTTTCCAAAGGTCTGTCTTACTAGCTACCATCTATAACTTGAAAATCTGTCGGCAAGTACTTAGAGGTGTGTTCTGATTGCTACATTTGAAACCCATTCTCCTTTGCGTTTACCATATTACCATCTTATGCCTACACATCGTCCTTTAATATTTGGTGTTATTGTAATCAAACTCCAGAATATGTAAATTATAACAGGATGTATGAGTAATCTATTTATTTCGCAAAGTGGATTGAAATAATAAGAAATATATGAATTAAGCGGCCACAAAACTGACAGACGCTAGTAGAATTATAATATGTCCCTATTAAATAGTAAATAGAGAAATTGCAGAGTAAAATAAATAAGTATGTTCTATCTAGAACCATTTATTTTTATATTAGGTACCAACAAATGGAGAATAATGAATAATACTTGCGTCCACATTATCGATTATTCTATTTAAAATGTCACCTTGCGTTCTTTGAACTACGGTGACATTCGATTGACATTCGACAAATTTACGTGAATAAATATTTTTCTATTAAACTTCTACATCGTTTACTTACCTATCTATCTATAATATAAAATAAATTGCAGAATGTATATAAGAACGTCATTTTAAGACGGTTACACCTATTTCACGTTTATTATTTTTTTAGTATCTCTGTAAATGTCAGGACAAAGTTTGTATGAATGAAGATGTTTGAAAAATCGCACTGGAAAGTAAAAAAAATTGAGTTAATAAAACTCCTTATAAAAGATCGAGTGAGATAGAAGATACTAAGTTGATCTTAAAAAATACTGAGAGGCAGGGCTTAAGTCAGGGCAGGCAGCTAATTGAATATAAGTATCAAATTAATTTATGTAATTGGTTGAGATACTACTTTATTATATTCTAGCTTATGTCAATAAAAATACTTTACTTCGTATATGGAAAGAGAGGAAAAAGAAGATTTAGCTAGGATATTGTGACCGAGTGAATTACGGCCACCATAAACCAGGTGTAAAATCTGTCATAGTGTCATGATTGGCGGGTCTCGTTATATAATCACCTGATATATAATAGTATTCGATTGATGAAAGCTTTACTTAGCGGAAATCCGTCGTTAAATATAAGACTGGTCGTTACTTTGCATTTTCGCCTGGAATTGATTGACCGCTGCCATGTCCCCACGTCCGTGTTATTGAGACGTGACCGCGGCCAATGAATTCCAGGCGGAAGTGCAAACTTACATTCACTCTAATATGCAATGAAGTACATGTAAACAAGCAGGGAGAGAGGGTCTCTCTTCTAGTGTCTCTCAGGGAGAGAGGTACTTGACTCGGTCATGACCACTATGCTGTCACAGTGTCTCTCTTTTAGTTTGTTCGTTAGTTTTAGCTTTAGCGTTTCGAGATCAATGCATATCTAAATATCAAGAAACTTGCATGCCGGCATGACAGCGATGACCGCTGATGGATACTAGATTTGTCTGTGGTCACCGTTGTTTTTTGATTACACTGCGCCCACCATCATATACAGTACTTTGTAGTGCTACAATAAAAAAAAGATAACAACAGAAGGCGGTTAAAGGGATTAGGCTTATATGAATGAAACATGTATTCCTGGCCATATTTGAATGCTTTATCTTTTGTGTCCCTAATCTAATCCCTAAATTCAGCTTCGGACGGTAGCTAAATGCAAACATTTTTAGGAATTTACATGGTTTCAGTACAAATTACATGTAGACGTTTATATATATGAATACTAGCAGTGCCCATGGTCTCATACCGTTATTATTTATTATAATTACTCCAGCGCCATCTATTGGCCATCTATTGAATTATAGCAAAACTGAGGGGCGAAAATAGTCTTTCTATTCAAGTATCTCCACATATCAATCTCCCGTCATATAATTTGAACAGTAAATAATAGATAGATGTAAGAGTATATACTATTATCCTATGTAATAACGACATCATTTTTGCATTTAAAATTATAAGAATTGACTTATCAATAATTAAAGTCACGTTTTAACGTTAGTTTGATCTCACCGCGCCACTCCATCTAGAGTTTTAATGCAAGATATTATCTCTCCGCTTATTATGATCTCAATGTATTTATGGAATAATAATTATTATTATTCCAGTATGTTCACTGACCGTTTAATCTACGCGGACGTATAAAAAATAAATAAAAAACCACGTTTGTGTCGGCGTTCTCACAGTGGCCACCACTACAGTATTTTTCATATTTTTTCTACTAAACACGAGTCTCATCGATTCAGTAATTTCAACTGTATTCTAACATACGTATAAGTTATATTAGAATGTATAGATAAAGTTAGTTGACTGTGTCGCACTTATTTTTTCTAGTTTTGCTCGAAATGCTATGCATGTTGATTATTGCTTTTCTATGGCCTAAAGCGTTACGTGCGGATTACTAATCACTTCATTGATTATCTCAGATGTCTAAAGAGGCATGTTTAACCTGTATAACCAGTGTAAAATTAGTAACGGGCAAAAATATTTCAGTCCTTCAAACAGGTCCTCTATAGTAATTATATAGTTAAATAATGCCGATGGCAAAATAATTATGTAGTCGCGTTGTTTTAAAACTAGGTAAGTATTAAATTATATTCTGACGTTTTAAATATTCTGCCCTTATTAGTTGAACGAACCAAACCATGTATTTTTAATAGTTGTTTTATTTTTACTCGGCTTAACGACAGACTCACTTGAGGGTGATCACTAACAAGGCAGGTATACGGTCCTATATCATCGTGCCATGGTTTCGATGCAGTGTTTTTCTACATCGAAAGTATATTTGTTGGATTTCAACCTACTTCCTTCGACGCGGTGCCTGACAATGCCACTAAGTCGTCTTATAAATTATTATACAATTTTATTCGATAAAAACGTAAATTATATGCCATTCGTTATAAGTTCGACAAATATGCATGTCTTTTCTAATTCAATTGTAGACATGATACTAAACATTTCCATAAAATAAATAGAGTTTGCGTTGCCGTCTGTGATACAGTCTCAAGACTAGTACAGACGTCCACGTGAACTTGAATTGTCGCCGTCAGTGGCATTTTAATTTTGTAAGTATTTACACCGATTTTTCGAAGGCTTTTGATAGAGTTAATCATAATTTACTTATTAAGAAACTATCTTTTTATGGAATTGGTGGCACACTGTTACAGTGGTTTTCTTCTTATCTTACTAATCGTCTATCAGTTGTTGTCATTGACGGTTTCCAATCTGATTCATTTAGCATAATCTCTGGTGTACCTCAAGGGTCTATTTTTGGCCCGCTTTTGTTCAATATCTTTGTTAATGACTTAACTCAGTGTATAGTTAACTCTTCATGTTTCATGTTTGCTGATGATCTCAAGATTGCACGAAAAATACACACTATTAATGACGTTAACTTATTACAATTTGACATTAACAGATTGCTTGCTTGGTGTGAAATAAATGGTATGTCGTTAAATATAAACAAATGTTATCACATAAAATTTAGCAGAAAGAAAAACTTAATACTGTCTAGCTATCACATTAACCATATTCCTATTCAAGAAGTAACACATATTAGGGACCTTGGAGTCATCTTTGACAATCACTTAAAGTTTGATATTCATGTTAATAATATTTGTTTATCTTCACGTAAAATGTTAGGTTTCGTTCTTAGAAACAGTAGGCTTTTTAAAAACAAATCCATTAAGATACTTCTATACTGCACGCTTGTAAGAAGCCAACTTGAATATTGCAGCATTGTTTGGTGCCCTCATTATCAACTATATATTAACCGTATCGAAAGTATTCAAAGACGTTTTACTATAGCTTGTTTATCAGACTCTAAGAAATTTGCTCCGTATCCTGATAGACTGAAAGAAGTTAAACTTTAATCTTTGTACAATAGAAGAATTATGCTGAACATGACTTTTTTATATAAACTTTTCAATAACCACATTGATAATTCAGAGCTTTTGAATCGATTTAACATTATTGTGCCTTACAGGCTACCTAGATTTCCTGTCTCATTATTTGGTCACAAAAGCTACAGAACCAATTTAGGACATTTCTCCATTGTTCCCAGATTATCTCGACAATACAATGACCTTGTTAAAAAAGATTACAGTATAGACTTATTTAGTAATTCCCTATTTATTTTCAAATCAAAAATTAGTTGTTTATTTAATTAATCCCGGCAGGATTTTTTTTTCCTTAATTTTTAAGTTATTCATTATCGAATTGTATTATTTTATTTTCTTCTTCATTTTTTTTATAATTCTTTCTTCTACTTTTATTGTTTTCCACATCGCATCTTATGATGGTTAATGCTGTAGTCAACTGTAATTAGTAACATAAATAATTTTAAGTTTTTTCCATGTATGTTTTTACCTTATTATTTTTATGTTACTGTTGTTGATTCTTATGATAAATAAATAAATAAAATGATATACATGTTTTGGAGAATAAATAATAATAATTAATATGTTTACATATTTATTACGCGTAATTTAACACAGATCGAATTGAAATGACGTCCTAATGAAATTACATTTTAATAATTTTCTCATTCTGTACAGGCATGTATTAAAAATATATTAGGTATTTACCTATGAAATTGCCGTTTTGTATGAAAAAATTTAAACGAATTTTTTTCATGTATTTTTTATTTGTATTAATCGAAGTAATCACCCATGCAATCAATGCATCTTTGCCAACGCAGTGGCAGTTTATTGATGCCCTTCTTAAAGAAATCAGCTGGACGGGAGGCAACAAATTCTTCAAAGGCATCTTGTACTGCCTCTCGGGTATTGAATTTTTTTCCCGCCAAGGAGTTATCCAAATTCTGGAAAATGTAGTAGTCTGTAAGCGCAAGGTCTGGTGAGTAAGGCGGATGACGGAGAACTTCTAACCCCAGTTCTTGCAACTTGGAGACCGTTTGCTGTGCAGTATGAGGTCGCGCGTTGTCGTGCAGGAGCAGCGGAGACGAGCGATTGACCAATGCTGGTTGGAGATGTGCCAGCTTTTCCATCATTGTGTTCAGTTTTTCACAGTACACATCTGCAGTAATACTCACCCCGTTTGGTAAGAAGCTGTGATGAATGACACCGGCGCTAGACCACCAAACAATGACCATCACTTTTCGTTTAGGGCATTGTTTAGGTGCTGAACCAGGATCCAACCAACTTGCTGAGCGCCGGCGGTTATCAAACAGAATCCATTTTTCAAAATTCAAAATTCCTTCATTTGTGTGTCTGTTGAGCAGTGCAAGGCACGTCTCGACGCGTACTTCGCGCTGGCTATCATTGAGTTCGTGGGGCACCCATTTGTCAAGCTTTTTTACCTTGCCAATTTGACGCAAATGGACCAATATTGTTTTGACGCTAACGCCGAAAGCTGCTGCTAATTCAGCCGTAGATTGTGTATCATCAGCTTCCACAATCGCCTTTAATTCGTCATTGTCGACCAGTCTTCGGACGACCGCGAGGTTCATTTTTCAGGTCGAAATTACCAGAACGGAAGCGAGCAATCCAATAACAGGTGGTGCGTTGGTTTGTAGTGTTAGCTCCGTATACTTCATTGATGTTGCGTGCCGCTTGTGCCGCGTTGCTGCCACGACGGTACTCATTAGGGTGGAGTGAAAAAAACAAATTTAATTTTTTTTCTTAGCCTGGGGGTCAAATTTATAGCTTATAAAAAACAAAAATTTTTGAAAAAAAAAAAAAAATTTTACTCAACATCTTGAGCCAGCCCACTCATTTTTAAAATTAATTACGAGTAAAAATATTTGGTTGCAAAAAAAAAATTTTTAAAGGCGTTCTAGGAACTTCAGAGTATCCTCTTTTATGCCAATTAAAAATCACAAGTTAAAAAAAAAATTTTGTGACTATTGTTTTAATTTAAAAAAAAAATCCCAAAAAGTACCATTCCTCTTTAGGGCACTAGAATAAAATTTGAGTTGGAAATGATCATAATTGTTAGTTCTTAGATGTTTTAAGAGATTCAAAGACAAAAAAAAATTTTTTTTTGCAACCAAATATTTTTACTCGTAATTAGTTTTAAAAATGAGGGGGCTGGCTCAAGATGTTGAGTAAAATTTTTTTTTTTTTTTTCAAAATTTTTTGTTTTTTATAAGCTACAAATTTGACCCCCAGGCTAAGAAAAAAAAAAAATTTGTTTTTTTCACTCCACCCTAGTACTCATATTCCATAATTACTCGAATTTTTCACGTATCCATGATGACAAAAAAGATTGAAATGCGATGAAAATGTTGCTAATCAATAAACAAATGACTACTTTTGGAAAAAGAAATCCATGTTTTTAAAATAAAATTAATTAGAAATTAGAATTCTTAGCCAAACAAAAATTATTTTGATTTGAAATAGCCAGTACTGCAGAACGGCAATTTCATAGGTAAAGACCTATTATTAACATACAAAAGTCCGTGTCAGAGAATAGTAAATTCAATAAAAACATTTTACCGGAAAAATTCACGATCCTTATCCACGTTTTATTGTAAGCGAAGTAATACGTGCGTCACGTTATCCTAATAGGTACAAACACACACGCTTGTTAAGCGTAACAGCATCTCACGTCGGTAGCTGACTTTAATAATAATTGCTTTTAGAATGTGGATAACTCCGTGGGAAGATTTAGTTTGGATTGTAAGATAGTTTATGCTATTGAATCATATGAAATTACCCGGTCTTTTCATTCTTGTAACAGATTATACATACCGCTAGCTGGAGAGATCATTATGTAAACATGTATTAAAAACGGCTCGTATGAACTTGAGCCAGAACCCTCTTCGCAAGGGGAATTGCGGACCTAAAAATGACGTGAATTCTCGTGTAACTGGCGATTTCAAAGGCCGAATAATCTACAATTGTATACTTTTATACATACGGAGATACTATAGGAAAATGTCTCAGGTTCAGGTTGCTCACGTATTTTTCTTCAACGCCATCTATAGTGTTACCAATAAAATTTGTGTGCAGCGAAATTCATTAGCATAGGTATCAAATTTCGAGCACGCGGACATAGGATCTGATCGGACCAGTAAAACCACACGACTCGGACGTTGCGCACCCTATTTGAACCCTTTAGGTGATACTGTTCTCTTGATCCAGTTCTTTTTTTAAATTTTCCGATAAAAAAATTTACTTACTTTATTAACTTAACTTTTAAATATTCAATTGGACGGGTCCGCTAATACAATAAAATAGAAAAACGTATTTCGCAGGAGCATAGCGACAACAGAAATCGTTAATTATCGGCTTTGTAGATTCAGATTATGTACAAAGTATAGTATTCATTGAAATATGTACTCTTCTTTATGATTGATTCGTGGAATAATTTTAGTATTACATATACAAAGATTATACTATCATTGCTTTCCTAAAACTTGGGTATCGCTGGTACATAATCTAAATTTACTATTCGGGAACTTATATTTAGTCATTCCTGCTATCGCTTTGAGTCCTATTATTTTTAAATCATTACCGAAGATCGATCGAGGTGGTTCTATTAGTTAAATATAAGTTATAAAAAGTGGGTGTGCTTATGACCACACGATAGACATATACGTCATTCAATGCGTCATCGAACCCAACGCGCTTAGCGTCACCAACCGGAATATAACGATTTACTTTCGTCAACAGTTCGGTAAGAGCGCACAATATGCCTAAAGAAGTTGTCACTTCAATAAATAGTATTATTAAAAACCAACACAACTTTACATATTACATTTGAATACTATAATAATGTATGTAACGCCTCGTATCATGTTACCGGGACATATTAGCCGTTTAGTCGGGAGTTGTATATCGTGGGAATCGAATGTCGAAACGCTTTTGTATCGATAATCGTTAATCAATCGTACCGGTTGATACAACGCAACGCTTAATATGCATGAAACCGCACATAATCGTTGAATAGACGATTATTGGTCTGTTATTTTCGTTTGTGTGTTGTTTTATGTACGGTGATAATTTGCAGGTGGCTCAGTCTGATATTATTGATTCTGATGCGGTTACGGTCGAACCGTAATGCCGAGCGTGAGAGTGAGTGGGCTTTAGCGGGCAACCTAAAATACTGGTATTTAAACGCAACACTATTTCAGTTCGTCGCGTCTTGTTGATCTAGTGGTTTGACTGGTGGAATATCAATGCGATATCCGCAGGTTCGAACCCTGGCGTGTACCAACAATTTTTTCGGAATTCGCGTACGTTTATTAATTTACATCGGTAACACTACCGCCCACAGTGAAGAAAAACAACGTGAGGTAACTCGAAGTTGAGAAATGTTCTTGTAATGTCACCGTAGGTGAAAAAATATAGAACTGAGATTAGATATAGATTTCTAGGTATTTGTAACCGCCAATAAATCGCAGGATGGCGCGGTGATTATGCCCATACCTTCCCTCGGGAAGAGGACTATGACCCTGCAGTGAGTAACTTACAGGCTGATGATGGTGATGAGTATTTCGGTTAGCATTTTAATTTACTTATATCAGACAAAAATAAAAAAAACCCAGATATCAAAACAATGAACACTGTAGGACGGTGTATTAATATAAAGATAGAAAACTTACACTACATACTTGAAATATCCAAGTAAAATTAACAATAAATAGGAAATCAACTTCGCTAAAATTAAACCGTATACCAAAAGAAAATAATAAATACTCAGCTCGAATAAGTTATTTTAAAAAACATCTTCAATTACTATTCATCAAAATTTAAAGAGGCTATCAATTTAGTATATGATTAATTATCCTTTTGTATTTTTAATGAAACTATCCAGCAGACTTTTTTTTTTACTCCTATATGTTGTGTGTTAATGACCGCTTCTTAGATCTAGCATTTAGCACTTTAACCCTCAACTACGGAAGCCGAGAATTATGTTGCCGAATACTCCAACTAAATTTATGTTTAGGCCGGAATGGTAAAGCCAATTTCTTACATGTCCGAAATAATTGAGATCAGCCACAGATTTTCATCGGTCCCATATTGCGGAACATCGTCTCTACTCATACACATCCAGCGATTATGATAAGATTTATTATTTGCTTCCATCAGATGACGATCAAAATTAGAGTAAATATTACATTTTTTTTAATTAAAATCATCTAGTGAATATTTATTTCTTTGAAAATATTACTCGGTTATTAGAGGTCATATAAAAGTCAAAAATAGACAAAAAATCGATTGAAACAAATAAGATACTAGGTTCTATCCGCGACTTCGCATGGAATAGTTACTTGTGGCTAATGCTAACACGCAGCGGAAGCCCTCAAAAGGAAAAAAAAAGATTTCTAAACGTTCTTCATTGGTGCTCCACCTCCTATGGCTCTTAGCGTGACGATATATAAACCTATATCCTTCATCGATAAATGAGCTATTGAACACTGAAAGAATTTTTCAAATCTTCAAATCGGACCAATAGTTCCTGAGATTAGCGCATTCAAGCAAACAAATTCTTCGGCTTTATAACATTAGTATAGATTTAGTAGATACTTTATCATTTGTAAGATGTGTACCTAAAGTTCGTATAATGGATTGTGTCTCGAAAAATGGTTTGACATGTTACCTGTGCCCGCTTACCACTATAGTACCGCTGACCATCAGCAGGTGGTTCATCTCCATATGTGCAACGTGTGAACAATGACGACGGCTGGAAATGACACCACTCTCTGTGGATCCGCCAAAAACGAATGTAATATTTGTGAAAATAAAATGATAAACTGAATATGAATGATAAAAAGATAAACCAGATCGAGCTTCGTGCCGGTTCTTTTGTTTTCTGGGTTGTATTTTTTTAAACTGGTGGTAGTTTTGACCTCCATAAACGCCTTCTCAGGACCTAAATTCAGTAGAGTATGCTCATCCCAGTCCGTTAGTGGTATCCGCCGCAAAATACAAACCCGTACCAAACGCTGCGCGTTGTAAAAGACGACCGCGACATATTTTTACCGACCCTCCCGATGAAATAACGGCAGTGAACGATCAGTACCAGCCTGTCTCTCCAAACAGAGCGTGCTCACGCCCACGCCCGCGTAACCACAGATCACGCCGCCGTGGTCTAGGGATAAATTTCGCTCCCGCACACCAGACTAGGCCCCCCTCGGCAGTTGCTCAAGCCTAGGTCCGTTCCCTCGGCGTGGAGTCCTTGAGTACGCTGCTCGCGCGATACAGTGACACAAAATCTTACATCACTGCGACAACATTACACATATCACCTCCACACACGTGCACGCATACACGCTTACACATGCAAGTGGAAGGGTCTTATCTTTTTTCCCTTATCAAACTGAAATAGTTTAGAAAATTACCCGATACGAAATATATATAAGAGTTGTTGAGGTATGTATGCTTGGTACACATATATGTTTCAACAACTCATATATGTATGAATAGTTAGCTTAGCTTAGGTTAGCTCACATAGGTCGCGAACTGCATGTATCAGGCAACAGCCAAAGCCGAGGTGTGCCGCGCACCCTTGAGCTAGTTGTCAAAATAAAATCGGCTGAGTGCCTTAAGCGCTCGCCTTAGTAGTCCGGTGAAGCTGTTAAGACCTTGCTTGGTCAATAGCGTAGTCAGTTCGAATAAAAAAAAAAAAAAAAAACAGTAGAGTATAATACTAGCGAATTACAATATGTGGTTCCTGAAGAGTGTAGTGAACAGGTTTCTAATGGGTCAAAGACTGCCATTTGATAGTCCAGCCTATCCAAGAGTCCTTAGGTTGCGGCGAGCGCCTACCATCAAACTGACCACAAGTTTTTTTTTGTAACTCAAAAGTACTTTAAGCGTCCATTACTCTTTTTTTGTTTCAGTATATGATTTGTTACGTTAGCTAATAACATGAAGATTAAATGTAAATGAGTTCAACAAAAAACGACTACACGATATATTTGACATTGACTGATATAATGCAAAGCATAATAGTTTCAAATAGAAATATGAAAAGAATATCGGTAAATCTATTAAATTCATAAAACTGTCTGTGAAACACGAACTCTGTGGAATCCAAACAAATCTATCTGAGATAGAACCGAATAATATTTCAATTTGTTAGCACCACGACCCGCTACCATTTCCTGATATTACATGCGTGATAGGATTTTTCAATAAAACATCATGTAATCTATCATTACATCTCATTGAATACTGACCCTTCCCATTTTACGTCCAGTAAACCAAGATAACTCTACCATTGGAATAATTTAAAATCCCTCCACGGAGTGTCTATTGTCAAGGAAATAAAGTTTAGAGTCGTGTGATATATTTATATGTCAATAGTAAATTTATGAATAAAAATCGATACAAATCACGGGAAGCGTTCACAGGAGTCGTGTGCTTCGAAATCAATTTCCTGTACCCTTTCATATTGTAATAGAAGTGGCGCCTTCTACGGCAAATTGATAGACGATGGATTTATAGATTGACGGATCATTTTATTTACATTCAATTGAAGAAATATCTGTAATAAACGAATGTATAATCATTTAAAGTTTTACTGTATGTATAAATTAATATTAGTTTCTATGTCCATTAATTAGAGCAGAGATCTTTAGGACGAATTCAAAAGTAAAAAGTATCGGATTGTTTCTAATACTGTCTACAAAATACATTATTGTTGAATAAATAAATAGGAATTTTAAACAAACAATTCACATTATTGTAAAATATATATAACAACCTTTGCTTGTCGTCTAAAGCCGGAATAACCAATTTGTTCCTTTGATCAATGAATCCATGAAACCAAACTAATTTTACTTTATTGTTAAATTTATCAGCCTTTAGCAGCATTGTCCCTATTTGTTAGATAGAAAAAAGGTATGGAAGAGAATTTATAGTGAAAGATTTTACGGACAGAATATTATGATCTCAGTATAAAACGTTACGGAATTTTCATCTCATAGTTTAACATATTTTCACTTCACAGACACGACTTATATAATAAAGCGAGTTGCGAAAACAACATTTTGAAAGAGTAGTAAAAATTCCGTTATACAATACTTTAATAATAAAGTAAATATTACTAGAAATTACTACTTCTACCGCATAAATTGTTTGTCGTTGTAAAATATCAAATCCTATTAAAATTCCATATTGCTAATTACCAATGTAATTTACATACAGTAATATGTTTACAATTTATTGCTAATAAACCAATGTAATTGGCATAAAATTGTAAATATATGACTATATAATATTGTTTATAATTAATATTTATAATTCTTACTAGTAGGAGTTTGTTTGTTACGCTTTCACGCCTTGATTAGTCAACCGATTGTCATTAAATTTTGTATACATGTTGTTCGGAGTACCGAGGAGTACATAGGGTATCTCTCATTCATAAAAAATGTAATACTTCGAAGTGATATATCAAATCTTCATTAATGCCAATGCTAGTGTATTATTATAAATTGAAGTGGTAATACGTGCATCACGAAGTAATAAATAAAGTTATAACGTGATTTACTTATGTATTGTAGAACCAATTTCGCTGACTTGCACTATTTTTTCACTTAATGACCCACAAAACGATGATATCAACGGTTCCTTGAATGCCTTCGCAAGCGATGAACGTTGGCTATTTTGAAAAAAATAACACAAATCGACGTGAATGTCGAGACAACCAATCGCCTTTCACGGAAAGGGTCAGGTTGTCCTTCGCATTTAGAGATCCCCGTAACGCAAACGTGTAACAAAAATGTGATTTATTATTTTATTATCAAGCAACCCCTAATTATATACAGCTTATAGGACAAATAATCACTCAATGTAGGATATAATAAGGGCTGTTTTTTATGTCATAGGAGGCAAACGAACAGGTGGTCACCTCATGTTGAGTGATCACCACCGTCCATAGACACTTGAAACACCAGGGGAGTCGCAAGTGCGTTGCCAGCCTGTGTTGTGGGGGAGGAAGGGAAGGGGAAAGTGGAAGGGGAAGGGAGGTGGGTCTCCGGCGCTCTCACTGACCGAACGAAACGCAACAATGCAAGCACTTTTACTTCACGTCGGTTTTCTATGAGAGGGTGGTACTACCCCGGACGAGCTGACCCATTCATGCTGAAACCAGTAATAGCTTCAGCGTGGCTCTACCACCTACATAGGCTGTTATAGGATAATAAAGAAAAACTGTACCAATTAGTGTTTTTTATCACTTGACATTTAATTCCTCGCATTTCAGAAGTAATTTCTAATTACATTATATGTAATATGTCGTCTAAGTATCAGATCTTAATTTATCACTACATATTACAAAAACATCGTGCGGTTTTCGCCAATAGATAAAGTGATTCATGAGGTTTAGGTATATAATTTGTCAATGTTTTTTTTTATTATACTGATGGGACAACGTCCGCCGGGCCCGCTAGTAGCAGATAAGACAATGATACTATAACACATTTGTATTAATTAACATGATTTAGTACTCAATATTAAAAGAAAAGCTATAAATAACAAAATCTACAATTCATACAAGAAAATGATTTCTGGAGAATTATCCTTGACTTACTTGACTAGAGCCGCCAATATGTCGCAGGCATCGTATAATGTTTCAAAGTAGACTTTGTTATATAATAATTTTGTGCAATTTAAGTGTCAACTTATTTAATTTTTGGTATAATTTTTGTCAAAAATATTAAGTAACTACACGAACTAAATATAAACGTAAGAAAGAAGAAAGTTTCACGCCTCAAACATCTTCGAATTTATTAGTACACATTACTAATATGATTTACTCAAAATATGTTCAAAGTCTCAAACTTTAAGAAACAAAAGCGAAAACGAGACACGGTCTTTGTTGTGCACCATTATAGTACAGCTCTTTATTAAATTGAGTTAACAACTTCCAAAACATAATATACATGAACATGATATATTATAAAACATACTTCTATTATTTAATTCAATTATTATGTTGAGGAGTGTAGTCTTCAAATAATTAACATAACTGAATAACTTAATAATCTTTGACTTCGGCAATCATCTTAAGATTCGACTACAGATTTATTTTTTGGGTCCCTCTAAATGACGGAACCCTTAGCTAATATTCAACCCTCAGTCCTACCACATCTACTTCCAAGAAACGACATGAGACCTCGCATTTCATCGCAATCATTGTCATCTTTCTCTTTGACTGTGTGAGTCACAGAATATTTAGTGTCGGTAAAAAGTTTTATCGGCGATGAGAGCGGCACCCCTTTGAAAATCAATTACATTTCGGTTTGTATATTGTCGCAATTAGAATTGAATCGAATGCCGTTAAGGGATTTTTACGATCGATTAAATACAATAAAGTTAATTACAAAATATCGTGTATATGGCAAAGAAAAAGGATGGAATTTTGATTCCCTTCACGTGATGATACCTTTTTAAAATAAATGTTAATACCAACTTATTTAAATGTATATATTATCTTATTATTAAATGTTAATTTGAAACATATTCATTTTAAATAACTATTTGAAATGTTTCGCCCTAAAGTTTTATTGAAAACAAGGTAATAAATAATAACGAAAAACTATTGATCTTTTTTATTTAATAGTAATTTTAGGTCGCACAACAAAATAATATTTAGATTTTCGTGGAAAAGAATAATGTTGGTTTCATTAAATCGGTTCACTTTATCAAAGGTTATTGTAATTTTAATGACGACGCGACTTAAGTACGAGAGAAACGTAGATAAGTAATTTGTCTTAATACATTCAGATGATTTTATTAGTCACTGTTTTTTGCATTAGGTTCCACGCGAGCGGAGTCGCGGGTACAACTAGTAGTAATATAAGACTGAAAGTTTTTATAATATGATTGTACAAGGTAGACTTTTTATTATCCTTACAAATTAAAGATCTGGTTTAATATTTAAAAAAACGAATTATTATCGGCAGCGAACGAACGAGCGTCGTTATCCTGCGATACTCATAGCTCTCGTTCATAATTCAATTAATTTGTCCCCTGCCAATTAGTCGGTTCTCGAGTACAATTTACATTTTTTATCATGTCGAGAAAATTACATCGACGGTTCGTAAATATGTATGCGCGTGATAACGTTGAGTGTGTCCGCCCCTACCACCTTTGAAGTGAAATGTAACTAATGAACTGTTTTTTAAGGTATGGTATATTATATTGTTAGCATAATCACCAAATTAATTAAGCAAACGGTTGTTCATATGGAATAATTTGTGTGTGTGCTAATTTAATTGGCTTTTAATTGTATACTCCGATATATATTTATGAAATAAATACAAAATTAATGCTTGTATCGTGAGTAAAAAGTTATTAGTTATATATACCTAATATTGATAATTTTCAATAAAGTAATTAATATTTACTATGTTTTATACGTATTATATCTCAGAGTTCAATAATTTAATATGATTACATATGGAATAATAATACCGCACATCAATAAATTAAAATGTTCATAGCCGAAGTAAGTTTGTTACACAGATACTCCTCCGCTTACAAAGTTACCCACAAACTGTTGAAGTAAACAACCGTGAAACGAGTCTAGGGTCGTTAGAGCCAGGTGAGGCGTGACTGCCAAACGATTATATCTACCTATCTACCATAATATAATTCGATAAGGGGAAAAAATTCCGCATTTTCTTATTTGCAAAACTTTTAGATACGCATGCAATAATATTCTCATGACTTTGTAGTCAAATACAAATAAAAGACCTCTTCGAGATTCTCTTGAGAATTTTGTAACTATATAAAACATAATTACATATTATAAAATACAGTCCTCTGCCACGTCTGTCTGTCTATTTGTCTATTCACGATAATCTCAAAAACTACTGAACGGAACATGCGGTGTTCACCAGTAGATAAAGTGATTGACGAGGAAGGTTTAGGTATATGATTTGTCAAAGTTTTTTTTTATTATCAGGGTGGTACAACGTCCGCCGGTCTCGCTAGTGTATTATGCTTCGTACCCCTTTTTAAACACATGCACGCACAGAGGTGTGAAATTGGGCAAAGTTTAAAATTCATGTGGTGGAAGAGTGTCGAAGGATAAAATCTATGTTACAAATACATTATTACATTAAATAAAATTAGACATTCCTTGTTTACGTTCATACTGACATTACTGAGTGAAAAGTTAAACCTATATTAGTTCTGTGGCCTAACAGTCCTTCTGGGTAGAGATTTAAAATATGTATTTACTTTACGAGGTTTATTACTCTTTGACAAAAGAGTTCCAATAACGTTCAAACTTACAAAAATTAAAAATTACACTTGAATTTCGAGCACTGAAAACTCGCTGATTTGATGTTATTTTAATAACAACTTCTGAAAGAGAGAAACCCTGCCCGTGGCATTCTTTGTATTAAACAATATTTAAGTACCTAACACGCGAGATTTTTCTTCTAAATTTATATATTGTTTCTAAAAATCAATACGTCGCGTAGCTTTCGCTACAAAACAAGCGCGTTTCCCAGAAACATTTCTCGGCTTCCCTTTGTAAAGGTTGAAGCATTCCAGTTCGCTTTATTTTAATTCTTTCGCCGTCACAGCTTAGCATTGTTACCTTTTTTCGGCTTTCGTCGTCTCCGAACGGCGAATTTTAGTCTTTTACATTTTATTTTATTCGCAAGTCGACGTCGAGATTTCGTATGCTATACCTATATGTTTTATACATACTAGCTATATTATTTATTTTACGGGGAAAGTATTTTTGTTTCCTTTTGTGATGGGCTCGGGTTTGTTTCGTTGTTTTCTGTCTGTACACATGTTACGAAACTTTCGAAGCGTTCGTTTTAAAAAAAGTTGTTTTTTATTGTCCGCAAAACTGGTCCGGTTCTGAACTAAATCAATACGCTGCGATCAAAGTTTTGCTTTAACACGGCATATTGCAGCACACTTCTATCTGAATTATTTTAAAGTCTGGGCTGTCATTTTTCTCTATTTTTAATAATTAAATCTAATATACTGTAATTTATGTTTGTATTATGCCTTTTTTTAGGCATCGATGTGCATGCTTATAAATTTGGATAAAAAGCAGACAAAAAAACTAATCATAGTGACTGTAAACATTTGAACTTATTATCTGTAATTAGCGGGCCCGGCAGACGTGGTCACGCCCTCATTATAAAAAAATCCTTGACAAATTATACACCAAAACCTTCTTCACGAATCACTTTATCTACTGGTGAAACCCGCATTAAAATACGTTGAGTAGTTTTTGAGTTTATCGCGAACAGACAGGCAGACGGACGCGGCAGAGGACTTTGTTTTATATTATGTAATATATTATACTATGTAATATTGTAGTAGTGTTATGAATGGAGAATTTGTTTTTGTATGATTTTACTTTTGTAATCTGTAAAAAATAATGGATGTCAGTATACATATATATCTGACATTAATAGATTTCAATACCGTCTGACCAATCACCATGATATCAAACGTGATGAAAATCGTCATGTACGTATGTATTTTTATTTGAAAACTTCTAATAGCCCTTTAAAATCCCATCATAAAAACGATCACGGTGGTCACCACAATTTTACTCACAACATATACACTAGGGGAATCGTAAAAGCTCTGGTTGTAAATGTTTTGTTGAACTTAACTCTTTGCTCGGCAAACCTCGAAACTCTAAACTAATTTTTGGTTTCATAATAAAAGACTATAATAGCCTTTTGCTTGACGGCGATTTCCGTTTCATTACTGGCTTTGTGACGAAACAGACGATACTTTGAATCGCACGGCGTAATGTATAAATTATTCTTAATAAATGATTTTATTATAAATATACTAATAGAACTGAACGAAGTATATAAAATAGCAAATAAAATTATTACTTTTTTTTATATCATAGGAGGCAAATGAACAGGCTGGTCACCTGATGGTAAGTGATCACCGCCGTCCACAGACAGGAGCAATAGGTATCAGGGGAATCGCAAGTGCCTTGCCAGCCTGGATTTGGGCGAGGGGGGAAAGGGGATCCTCCGGCGCTCTTACTGACCTAACGAAACGCAACAATGCGAGCACTGTTTCTTCACGTCGGTTTTACTGTGAGAGGGTGGTACTACCTCGGGCGAGCCGACCCATTCCTGCTGAAATCAGTAATAGCTTCAGCGTGACTCTACCACCTACAATCTTACAATACAAATCTTAATTTTAACATAATTTAGTATAATTATACTACAAATTTTGTTTTAATTACATTAATTCATTCTACAGCAAAAAGGGTGGAACATAAAAGAACTCATTAACCGTTAATATAATAGAAAGCAATAACGTAGTAAGGAAAGTGAGAATGGAGCGACTTCACGTAGTAAATCGATAAATTGACCGAAAAACTTTTTTACGTCGACCGAGGCCGACAGTAATCCGCAGAGGTTCACGATAATGATTTTTCTTTAATATCTCATTGTTCCTTAAATGGAGGGCGCAGTCGTAACTCGTAAAATGCACTTCGTTTGGTCTAAGCGAGAAGAAATCGTCTTACAAGAATATCAGTTGATCTCATTTATTTTTAACGTTTTTCTAACAAAATATTATTTTTAATTATATAAATATTGCTCTTATTACAATCGAACAACAGAAGAATCACACGATACCATTTCTCTACTCTCTATTTGAGAACTTGTGAAAGATAATGCGTGTAGTTCAATAAATTTTAACATATGGTAAACATTATGTCGAACTTTTCATATTATCCTTTATTTTGAAGTTCTTGTTATAGTAATAGTTCTCGTGTATATACACTTATACAATTTATCAGCTCTCATTTGCGTTTATTTCTTAAATCTTTACATTACTCTCAGTGCTGTTAGGTTGGTTTAAACAAATCACGAATTGTAACCGTCGTTGTTGTTCATATAATTCACAATATTGTCATTTTCAGTAAAGTTCAGAAAGTAACCTCACCAATTAAAAAATAATCTTTCTCTTGTAGAAAACTACGTTACAGCACTTACAGCAATAGGCAGTATTTTATTTTCAATACCTACAATAACGCGAGTGAAGCCGCGGACAAAAACTAGTACTTTATGAAATGCAATATTCGTTTTAGCCTAAAAATGTATACTTTCAAAGGTTAGAAGGTTCAAACTATCAAAAAAAAAATTGAACACTTATTATTTTTTTATTTTTGTGTTAGTATTCAGTATTGATTATTTTCTATAGTACTTTCGATCGCTTATAACTTATACCATCTAATTTTACTTGACGCCTCGGTTGACCTTCTTCTGATCGTGGACCCAGAACCACACGATATACGGCACACATTGTGTTTCTCTTTTTTTACTTTTTGGGCCCATAAAACCTTCTGTAGCCAATAAACTGTATCATGTTTTTAGACCCAATTTTAAAACCCGAACGCTCGGAGACATAAAATATGATTGAAAATGGAATAAGATCCTTCCGCGTTTAATAGCTTCGTGGTAATTTTAAAAATATGTTGTACGTTTAAAAGATACGTATAGTAAGTATATATACATTTTTTTTTATACTTTAGAGATTGTTAGACCATAATCGCACTTGATGTTAAAAGACAATGTGGTCTAAGATTGCGACCACACTAAGCCTAGACAAGAACTGACTCTCAAGTACAGCTACCAGAATACACCTATAGATACTTAGCGTCAGTTTTTCAACTGGAGGGTGGTAGTTAACCAGGCGGGCTTAGAATTAAACCCTGTCACCTTGCTGTTGTCTCACCACGAGGTTATCCTTCATCGAAAGCTACCATAGTCTTTTTCTTAATAAAAGTACGACTAAGTGGTGCACTATGTAAGCATAGTGCAATACAAAAAAAAATAGCGACCGCCGAGAGATAATCAATCCACAACGAAATGCCTCTGTCATGCGGTTAGGAAATCATTTCGCAGGAACGCTATTTACGCCCTGAACGCAACAAACCAAATTGAGTCACTGTGACTTTGTGCATGGTGTTCTTAATTCAGTCGGGCATAATTATTACCAAATAATATACTTTAATTTTCAGCATAATCTGTCAATTAAACTGTGAAACACGACATAACTACGAAGTTCTGTGTAATCTTTTAAAAATTACATTTTATAGTTTAAAAAATCTTTTGAAGCGTTTATAATGATGTCGATCAAACCCTAGGCACTTTGATTTAATGGACGTGTAAATCAATTGTTTTGCTTGTCATTTTGTTCCAAGATTAACAACATAAGAGACCATTCTGCTATAAAAATTCGCCCTTGGTAGAACAGGCTTTTTATTGCATCGTACCAAGAATTAAAACCACTGAAGGTAATTCTGCTATCCAAAGAAAGGGGAACGCAAATGTCGTTCTTTACAATATTGATTTTTATATGTTTTAAGAATTAGTAAAAAAGCCGCATCAAATAGTATTTTCTTGTTCACCTATTACCTTCTGTTCTCAAATTACGCCCAATAAAAAAACGAGTTAGATGTACATCGCTAAATGTGCAGACTACAGAGTTTTCGATTTTTATCTAATTCGTGTTTTTGATATATGCGCCTTCTTCGTCACGGCTACAGAATTCCTACCCATTTCACAAACATAGATTTTTGTTATTCAGTTCATTTTAATTGGACGATTTCTTTGAAACGGAATGTTCCCGAAATCTCAGGGCATGTTGTACTCCATATTCGGAACTCATGGGTACTAATTTAAACTTTATTGTATTTACTTAATAAGAAATTGTCATTACTTTTATTTTATTTATCGAAGTCAAAATGACATTACTATGTCTAACGGTAAGGAACGATACAAAGATACGCAGGTCTCTACCATATTGGTTACTGAATAAATATAATCTAAGCGTACTAACAAGTTTTATGCCTAGTCTGTTGCGGTCGCTTACTACCACACTACAACACATATTTTAAGATTTTGATTAAAGACATTAGGATAAGCCCAACTGACATAACAGATTAATTCGTTGAACTATCAGGAAGTGTCAATAAATGACTTTTATAGCTGAGTATAAAACGTCCGACATTGTAAAACAGAACGTGGTTTTAATACTAACAAACAACACAGGCTTTTTAAGTGTGTCTCAATGCATTTTGATTTGTTAATTTTCAATTAATTTGATTTATTATACTATGTGAATGTTTAAAGAGTGACTGACACCCTTCAGTCCTGTAGTAGTTCATGGTCACATTTAACATATAAAATAATAATCTGAAAACAAATACTAATAAACAACAAAAAGAACCTTAGTTAAAGTTTGTTCTAAAACTTTTAAAAGTATGAGAACGATACTTTTAAACGTAAAAACATCACGCCTTGGTTCAATGAACAATTTTAAAGGGGCACTTATCAAGGTTAATCATTATGTAACTGCTTATTGTGGGAATGCCACATGGACGAACAAAGGGAACCGGGGAGCGAGTCGAGGTGCGGAACGCGACCCGGAGTACGCGACAGGGCGTGATTCATTTATTACATGGGTTCGTTTTTGCGTAAATCACCTGATGTTGAGTGTATATCAGTTTTGCGTTTGACGAGATAATTAGGTCAAAAATTAAGCACCTATTTTTTTATTGATTTAGAACGCAAATCAACTAATGATTATCCTATAAAAATATTGCTAGCGATTAACCAGTAGGGGTTGTGTACGTACATACATTACATTAATATCGTATAATATTTTAATTAATCAGGCTATATTTTGACCAGATTTTTTTGCGATATATTTTGGGATGAATCGCCACTATGTAGCTATAACGTTTTATAATGTACTTAATTTTGTTCGCGTCTTCGCTCGCCATGATGTAGATTTTAAAAACAAAAGCCAGTTTTACTCTCTGATAATGGAGCTTGCTAATAATAGTCAAAAAATCAACTCTCTTCTTCATACCTAATAGTAATGTAGGTTTTAATGCAGACGGAATCGCAGTCGATTACTAGTTATACGTTAGCAGTTTTATAAGTAGTTGTAGGAAATTTCATTTATGGATTAATTTATTAACTTAATGAAATGTTCATCAGCACGTTATTTATTTTGCCTATGATGACCTTTAGTGAGATGAATAATTAATTATATCGAATCATTTGCTTTTACACGTAAAGCTATCGATCAAGAATGACGTCTGGCGTCTCTCCAAATCTATAGGTCAGGTTAGCATTCTTTCGTGCCGCTCGTTTATCTATCTGGACTTTGTTTGCTATGTCTCTTATAGAATTAGACATGACATAGATACCTGAATATGCTCCTGAGTATTGTTCGACCAACTGTTGATTTGTGTAATTATTTACGAATATATGTAATTATTTCGTTATAATTTCATTACATGATAAACACTTGCAAAAGATTGAAAATAATGTTTTTTATTCATAATTCCAATTCTGTTCGTTCGTTAACGTTAACGCGGCTTGCGGTAGGAGTTGAATGACAGGCATCGTCACTTAAGAAAAAAGCGTTATGATCTTCTATCTCTTTCGCTCTATGCGAATTTCTCTCTGTCTAATGTATTGCGTGCTAATATTCGTAATTCTAGCAACTAGTATCGTGCGCTGACGATTGTGTTTACTGTAGCACTGTATTAAATTAAGTAAAGATTCTGGACGTGAAGCTTTTTTTCACGTGACTAAAATATGTAGATCTCTATATTGAATTGCCTTCGGTATTGAAGAAAAGCGTAAGGAACTTTGGTCCTGCCAGGGCCCCTTCATTCATCACCGGTATTCATAGTCATGCCGGCTTGTATCTGGAATTCAGATTCTGAACGTACAGTAGAGTGCTCGCAAAAGGTTATACGGTTTCTACCGCCTCATAATATGTTAACATTTAGTAACATCACGTTTTTGAGCAAATTACTCATTAAAGCAATTGTTATAATTATTATAAATTTATTCATCTGTTTTTGGAAATTATTTTTATATTAGGAAAAATAATATTTGCCATAAAAAATGTAATAACCATGATTTCCTAAAAAACTAAATGTTTTCTTCTTCTTGCAGATTTCCTTCAAAACGAAACTAATTTTTATAATTTTTGTCTCTCTCTGTTTGTTTCTGTTAATCTCCGGAACAGTTGGACCCATTTTGACACGACTTTGTGTGGCACATAGCTGACGTTATATGGAATAACTTGGGTTACATAAATTTTTGGATAAAGAATGGGGTACCGCGGATATATACTATTCTAAAGAAGTTCTATCCAGAACCTCACGCACTCCATGCCCTCTTTTTAATTGTATAAAACTTTTTGTTAGTAAACAGTATATGTTTAAAGTTTACCCGTATATGATAATTATAGTTTATGATTCTAAGCTGTAAATGTGGCAAATTTGTGGCAAAAGTCCCTAAATAAAAATAAGATAAAAACCTTTACCGACATCTACTTTTCTTACTGCACGCAAATACATAAATTTTCTATTCAATCAGCAGTTATTTCTGACGATTGTTAGTCGCTCGTTTGTTTTAACATTCGAAATGTGTTATTCCGTTCGCATTGCAGACTGGTTTACAATTCACGCGGTTTGGTAACAATTTATTGTTCTTCAAATTGCCACTAGTTAAAACAATGAAAACTTACGTGGGCAACCTGGATGAATGTCTGAAGGAAAAAATCTAATTTTTTAACTATTTTATTACCTCGTTACTGTTCTATTTTTTTTTTGTTACCAGTGACCCTGCCAAGTCTTTTTTAATTAACATGTGAAATATTGTCGTGAATCCGTGATATATCTAAGATCGAATTTTAAAAAAGAATTATTTTATATAAGTACATAAAATACCGATTGATTAGGTACCTATGTTCCTCCAGATTTTCTGTTCGATGTACGTAACTACATCTTTTTACTAAGTACGCAGAATTATAATATGCCTATCCCTAGTTGGATTAAGTTAAGTAATTTCTGGTAAAGTTTTACTTTATAAATTATAGAATTCTTTAGTTCATTTTCATGACTACACCTATTGTAATAGAATTTACCATATGGATAGTCTAGAACCAGAAGAAATACAGGCGTAATTTTCATCTGGAACATACCTAACAACGCTAAGAAAATAATAAACAAAGTCACAAAACATAGTTAGTGAGAAATAATTGAACTAATCCTACTTGCTTTACACTTCCTAAAGTCTCATGAGCCAGACAAAACATCGTCAGACAGTGTCTATACATAGCGTACGTTGTGGCATCGGCAGCCAAGAATTTATGCCAGTAGAATTCCTATAGTACGTCTTGTACAATTGAATAACATGTTACGAAATCAATAGTTCAAATTGATGACGTGATTGTAATTTCAGTTGTATCAAAGACAAACACTCGTTAGTTTGTATCACTCTATTACGAGCATGCTTTCGATCTGTATTCATTATGAAACTATATTCAATTAGCTGTGCCCGGGGGTCCGCACGTGGTTATCTTCGACACGTTATTTATGATTTCTATAGTAATTAATTTAAAGTTATAGAATCTATTAATTTCAAACGATTTAACGATATTTCAAATTAATCAATGTTTTTATATCTAAAATTGTCTTATATCCACAAGCATTATTGATAATTTTAATAACCTATAAATTTCTATAAAAGTCACACAAACATAATAAAAAGGGCATGGAAATAAGCAAAAAGTGATTTCTTGAAATTGTTTTTACTGCTCGCTTAATTAATGAAGGAATTACAGAAGTTTTTCGTGTACTGAATGTATTAAAAAAATAGTACAAACTTTTTTGTGTTAAATCCAGACATAGAAACAATATAAACTCGGTATTCTGAATAAGGCGATACGGTACTTCTTCCCTGGGCAAACATTGTTGTTGTACAAAACGCAAGTTCGAACCCATATGGAGTACTGTTGCCATCTCTGGGCGGGAGCACCTGGATACCAGCTTGGACCATTTGCCTTGACGCAAGGACGAACTATGAGAATTATTGGCGATCCTAAGCTCACAAAGGGTATCGAACCACTAAGTATAAGGAGAGACATCGCCTCTTTATGTGTGTTCTACCGTTTGTATAATGGGTTGTGTTCCGAAGAATTGTTTAACATTATGTCTGTAGCTGCATTCCACCATCGCACTGCTCGTCATCGGCAACGAATTCATCCCCACACATTGGAACCGAAATGGTCTCGGACGGTCCGGTTCAGAGGGGCCGATTCCGATTGTGGAATGAGCTTCCTGCTGAAGTTTTTCCTGAGGACTACAGTATGGAATGCTTCAAGGGGGAAATAAATAGGTTATTTAATGGTTGGCAACGCGTATGTAACATTTTTGATGCTACAAGCGTCCATAGGCTGCGGTGATCACTTTACATCAGGCGGATCGCATGCTTGTTTGCTACCGTCGTAGTATAAAAAAGAAATGATTTTAATGTCGCATCATTTGTGATCAATTGTCTATCTATATTAACATATGTATAATGAGTCATTAATATGTGTTTAATTATTTAATATGGTAATAAAAATAAGATAAAAACGTGCGATTAGTAAAAAATTGTCATATGGGGATTTTTTAATGACATTTTTAATTTTAATCAATATAACAATTGTGGCTTCTAAGATATTTACGTTTTACCTTTTTACTTTATGCTTATGTAAATATTATTTCAATATACAAACTCTCTTAATATGACAATAAGGTAATTAGGATTCGATTCCGCAATCTTACGTAGTAAGTTGAAGTCTATGAATTATGTTTGTACAACATCTCGGTTTAGAAATTATTAAATTTAATGGCTTCTAATACCAATATCGTCATATAAATGAAATTACTCTTATTCCTGATAAACAATAAAACAAACAATATCGATGACTCTATTCCTACAAAACGATGAACCTGGATTAGTCGAACGCCCGAAATTGCCCACATCGGATGCCGGATTGCCCCTTCTGTATTTAATGAGCGTGCATCACGGTCGCATTTGTTTTTGGTACAAATGATAAGAGCAAATTGCATTTTGAAATATTATTTTGCGAGTACATACAACTCCTCAAACAATGCTCGTATTTTATAATGTCATTATTTGAATTTATCGCACACGGAAAAATCACTACACTGAAGACCCTAAATTAGCGCTGACTGTAAGATAAGGAGGCTATCTTGCGATTATTTTTTATAGAGTTCAGACCTTACAAGCAATATCAAAACTACATTTTTTTTATATATCATAGGAGGTAAACGAACAGGCGGGTTACCTGATGTTAAGTGATCACCGCCGTCCATAGATACTAGCAACACCAGGGGAGTCGCAAGTGCGTTGTCAGCCTGTGTCTGGGAGGAAGGGAGAGGGGAGGGGGAGAGGAGCGGAGAAGGTTGGGGAAGTGGGCCTCCGGCATTCTCACTGACCGAACGAAACGCAACAATGCAAGCACTGTTACTTCACGTCGGTTTTCTGTGAGAGGGTGGTACTATCCCGGGCGAGCCGACCCATTCATGCTGAAACCGGTAATAGCTTCAGCGTGGCTCTACCACCTGCAAAATTGCAGTGTGAAATTAATATTAGCACTTTAACGGATCACCCGGGTAAACAATACCTAGATAATTTGTAGAATAACTGATGTCTAACATTTTAGCAGCAACATAAATACGGTCCACTTTCACTTTATTTATTTCTAAACTTTAGTGTATACCCAAGAAATTGGTTGTAATTGTTTAACATATAGTAATTTGGTTAATTAAAGAAAAATAAAACAAACAAATAGAGAAATAAAACGACATCGAACGCTTACAAATTAGACCGAGCATTAAGTTGCTGATATCTCCCACGTTAGAGCACCGAGTCACGCGATTTTGTGTGATCAGATGTCTTTGAACCGAGCCCGTGTATATTCTGATACGCTGTGTTGTCACCACGGTCATAGTTACGACATGTAAAAAAAATAATTCTTAAGAATTTTATCTCGTGACAATAACCATTCATTATTATTACGTCACTCAACCTTGGGTCCCATTGGGATTACGGATACTATTAAATGCTTCGTATACTGTACTACTTATTTTAGTCCCTCCAAGTTTATAAGAGAACTGCTTCTGTTACACAAATGAAAGAAAATGATTCTAACAAAATTCACGCCAGTCCCTCTTTCATTTACAATTCGGTTTCTAGGGTAATTAAAAATAATAGGAATAATTTAAATATAATGACGTCGAGCAACGTTCCTTGATTAAATTCACAAATTGGGATGGAGGCAACAATTTGTAAGCGAATTTTCATATTTGAGAATGTTTAATTAAATCAATATACAGTAAAGTCCTTATTTAATAACTAACGAAAAACTAGTTTCATTTAGAGATTATTATTTTACCGGAATTTGATCATACACCTATAGTATTTAGATTCTTTCTCCGTCCAATCCAACCTGATCTGCTTCCCTAATTACATAGTAGACAAGAATAAAGCGATATCAGAAATTATTGATAGTCGCCCCAAAATAATAAATTCAGGTCACGTCTATGCATAAACAAGACTTAACAAAACAACGATAACGTTACTTCTCTATACGTAATGTGGCTACCTTTTTAAGAATAATTATGTTATAAAAATTGCACGCCTTTTTACTTATAATATCACTGAATTGCAACTTTTTAATAACGTTGTAGGCGGTGGTACATAATTTTAATTTGCCATTTTAACTGACATTCATCCATTTCTGTTATCGCATTGCTTGTGCGAAATATGAAATTATAGGGGCCGGTTCGTAAATAAGTAGGTCACAGTATAGTAGAGGGAAGAAAAATGGAAATACGAATTAAAAATTACACCTCACGTACACAATCCATTACTAACTCTAATAATATGTATTGATATTAGTTTGAGTATAAGTCATACAATTTATATATCTTTGATAACTGTGGAACAAATTCGAAATCTCAAAAAAAGTCATTACCGTTATTGTACATAGGCGTAAATTGTACTAGAATACACTTAAACAAACTTAAACTTAAACAAACAAAATACGTTATAGAGAATAATCGTGTAACCTTATAAAAGAGAATTTATAGTCGTTAAAAAGCATACGTCAAGGTAAACGAGGATCATACCGCTTTGTTACTTCAATGTAACTGTTACAAAGATGGTAGCATTTTTGCTCGTTACTCGATTTACATTTGGTCTGTTTGCTTTACCTCGAAATGGCAGCTGAGAATGTATAAATAATAATAACAACATAAATGTATACACATTTTTTTTAATGTCAAATTGAGGCAAACGAACATGTGGGTCACCTGATGTTAAGTGATCACCACCGTCCATAGACACTAGCAACACCAGGGGAGTCGCAAGTGCGTTGCCAGCCTGTGTATCGGGGAGGGGTAGGGAAAGGGGAAGGGGGAAAGGAGGTGGGCCTCCGGCGCTCTCACCGACCGGACGAAACGCAACAATGCAAGCACTGTTACTTCACATTGGTGTTCTGTGAGAGGGTGGTACTACTCCGGGCGAGCCGACCCATTCATGCTGAAACTAGTAATAGCTACAGCGTGGCTCTACCACCTTCAGAAACAAGTCGAAGAAAAATCGAAAAGTACATAACTTGCGCCTTTAGCTTCTTCCTTCCTCCTTCTTCCTTGTTTTTATTATTATGTGTAATTTGAAAACAGAAGCTCACATAGATGGAAAAAATCAAAAGTATTCAATTTAGACCCTAATATAAGCGCTTATGAATATCAAAATTACCATCGGTTCGGGAAACAACCCAGCCCAATGGCTGCTTCTCAATAGAACTCGCAAGAAATTCGATCTGGTTTATATATTTTTCTTACATATTTTTATATCGATGTGTTATATTTATGTTATTTCCAGTATGTCTATACATTTACCGAATATACTATTTATGTACCTGTTTCTCTGCTTCATATATGGAACTCGTTATTGCGAAAAATGGCAAATACGCCACTCTTTCTATGTGTAGCAATGAATTAAATATATGTTTTGTTAACATATTTTTAACATAAGATTTTTAAACTACTATGTTGCCAATAATAAGTGTTGTACAACCCTAGCAATGTTGACCATCCATAGATGAGGGTCCATCGATAATCTGATAATCGATAAACTGATTAATTTTTGAAAATCGAATCGTTTTTGAATCGAATCGAAAACGAATTATGTTTAGTCGTCCTTCGTCCATGAAAAGTTTTTACGATTTTTCAATAGGAACTCGATATTGAAAATTAATTTTTAACTTTGAAAAAACTTTCTTCATTTAGCGAACTTGGGTAATAATGACGATACAGTCTGGAAAACTGTTAAGCGTGAAAATCTATACGTATACTAGATAATACCCGCGACTTCATCTGCGTCGATTGTTATCTTAAGAATATGTTTTATGTACAAAGGAAAAACTATAAGCACCACACCGCTTGCTCCAAATCTCTGCGGCAAGTAAACACCCATCGCCGTAAGTGTAGTCCGTATAAAACTGTAGTATCTTAAAACTTTAATAACTTTGTAATAAATGAAGCTATCATGTTATTTTACATAAGGACCAAGTGCCGTAAGAAGTGAAACCATAAATCTATCCAGTAGCTTTCCTCTATAATGTTATATGAATGAAAGACTGGCTTTTGCTCGCGGCTTCGCCTACGTTAACGCAGATTTCACCTATCCATCCGGAAAAATTTCTTTTTTTTTTCTGGATGTAAGTTACCGATGACTTGTATATATTAAATTAATTTTTAAATACATAAATGTAATTTTTATCGGTTGAGTAGTTTTGGTGTGAAAGCGTAATAAAGTAAATTTTCAAAAAAAAGTATTAACTGACTTCAATATCAATCAAAAACCCATAAGGCACTAAAAAGCGGAAAATAAATAGTTTATCAAATTAACCAAATTAAATAAAACATATGAATATGTGTGCTACCTAGAGATGTATTGGAAATCGGTGCCATCCGAAATTTCAAATTTGTTCCAGGTAGAAAAGTATTACAGAGACGCGAGAGTGAACTTAAACTTTTTGTACCTATGTAGATGATACGATTTTCAGTTGGCACCGACTTCTAATATATCTCTAGGTAGCACACATATTCATATGTTTTATTTAATTTGGTTAATTTGATAAACTATTTATTTTCCGCTTTTTAGTGCCTTATGGGTTTTTGATTGATATTGAAGTCGGTTAATCCTTTTTTTTGAAAATTTACTTTATTTCTCCATTTTTTGTGTACATAAATATATTTTATTAGCAGTGCCCGCGAACTCCGTTCCGCCTTAAGTATATTAAAATATGCGCATTTTTGCGGTATGGTATCTATCGGTATGGTATGCGATATGATTTCAATTGGTTGTACAATAAGTAACGTTTGGTACGAACGCAACCTTATCAATAATCCGCGATAGTTTTTTCTACCACAACTCGGCTACCATCGCTTCACACATAATACACCTTAAGTAATGTAATTACAATGCTTGCGTCATGTTGCAACACAGCAACGAACATAAGCACAATAGGCTCCTAAGAATTGAAGAGTTTTTTTTTATAATATTGGTGGCAAACGAACATACGGGTCACCTGATGGTAAGTGATCACGGCTGCCCATGGACACCTGTGACACGAGAGGAAACACAGATGCGTTGCCGGCCCTTAAGAAAGGAGTAGGCTCGTTTCTTGAAAGTTTCCTTAGTTTGTCACGGATCCCATAATCAGAACCTAACCAAACTCTCATCAAACTACCCTTGAAGTACGTCCTTTCCAAAAAAAAATGAATCATCGAAATCGGTTAGCGTGATATTGAGTTATTCGTCTATTTGTCGTGTACATACTTAATGCAAATTTAAAACTTATACGGTTTTGCACTGGATGCCGTTGTCGGAACTGGACCAAATTAAAATGGGACCACACGGGAAGTACCAGCTTTCAAATAAAAAAAGAATAATCAAAATCGGTTCACCCAGTCCAAAGTTATGAGGTAACAAACATAAAAAAAAATACAGTCGAATTGATAACCTCCTCCTTTTTTTGAAGTCGGTTAACAAACTCATATACGCATTTATAACATAAGTAAGGATTATTTTGAGAATATGATTTCTTTTTATACATTCTATTACTAATTTAATTGATACGATATTTAATTTGATATAAAAAGCACCAAATTATAAGCTATGTATTTATAAAAAATAACGGGTCGATGAGTATTTCTTTTTTGTCTAGTAGCCAAATCTAGTAGGAACTAGGTCCAGGGAAATAGGAAAACCCAGTTTCGTTATCTTTTACAGTTACAGAGTAAAGCTTTTATAAATAATATAGCGATATATTATGTAATTTCTGTACGAGGTTATTTATATTATTGAATCCCTATTGTTATCTAAGGAATTTTTATTGTCTGTAACAAGAAAATATTTACGAATGTTTTACGTATGAGTTTATGACCTATAAAAATGGCGATTTGGTTTATTTACGACAGACAATATTCAATCCGTTATTTATACTATTCATTATATATGAGAAAGTGTTTTTATATAGTTTGCAAGTATAAATATTGTAAGAAAAATAGATAAAGCAATAGCATACACGACGAAATTGTCTAAACGCATATCTTCTATTATAATGTAGTATGTATTGATAATATAGTAATTAAAGAAAAGATTCGATTTTTTGTTTGTAATGGATAAACTCAAGCCGTGTTACAAAAAAGTTAAATACGTGTTGAATACATGCTTTAAAAAAGTTTGGGTACTTAGGTATTAAATGCACCGCTCGGCGAATGCTGTCGCGGCAAGCTCGTGTTATCCTTTTTTGCACGTCTAACCAAACACATATAAAAGAGCAAGATGTCGATGTTCGGCGAGCGCGGTGCATTTAATACGAAAGTACCCAAACTTATTTAAAGCAAGTATTCAATACGTATTTTTTTTTTTATAATAACACGGAAACTACTTACTACTACTTAACCGATTTTAATGTTTCACATATAGAAAATTACATTATCAATAAGTAATTTATATTTATTTCTAAATTAGCGCGGCCATACGCTCATCATAAATAAATATAAAACAAGTGCAAGATGATAATACAACGTAGATACATAGCGATTGGAGGCCTATGACTGGGCCAATTAAGATCCTTGGGGGTTACTTAATATTTGATTTTCTCTAATGTTAATGTATGTTTATTATTTTACAAAAAAATCTTCAACGAATCGTGAAGTTGTTACCTACATGTTTAATTCTTAACGAAAATTTAATGTAGATGCATCGTTTCCTACAGTTTAGTTATTAATTTACGCTTAGGTTTGAAAAATTATCTAAGCACCTGTTCGGATTGTAAATATTTACAGCTTTTAGATTTTCGATACATACAAAAAAAAAATTAAGTCTTAGATTTCTCTGTCAAATTAATCGAAAAACTTTTGATAAAAGAATTCGTCTTTAAAACGATTTAACATTTTTTTTTAAATGTAACACTGGAATTGTTTCAGACAGGCAAGAACTGTTGGCCTGATTAATTAGGAACGGCGTCTATTCCCAAACCATTGTTATTTTTGGCATTCGGCGCCCTTGGTCCGGCCGGGATTTGTCCGACTTGATGATCTGTGTTCACTGTTGAGACGAAAATATACCTCTGTCCTGTTTACATGAACATCATTTTGGGTTAGCGGTGACTGCAAAAATCAAGCACATTTTTAATTATCATTTTTGTCACGAAGGTCAAAGATAAATTTGGAATATCAAGCGGCATTATTCTTTTTTCGGAATAATCTACCTTCTATACCGTGTAACGAAAATATTTGTTTTACTAAACATTTAAAACTATTGCATGTAGTAAATACCTACTTGAAATCGATTTTTCTAATTGTTTTCGTGTTCAATGTATTTTACGTACAATAAATCTATTCTTAAAAATAGTGTTCAAAACAACTCAAATCTAAACATAGAATGCAAATTACACTGGATTGGTATCGATAATTAGTATGACACATTGCGGTGCAAAAAATAATAAAACGGAGAGAGTGTACTTGGTGGCCAATTCATCTACATATATATAAAACAAAGTTGGTTTAGTTACATTTATAACTAAGGAACGGATGGATCGATTTTTATGATTTTTGATTTGTTGTATTATTTTTTGTCCCGAATAGGAGAATAAGTAAAAAAATATCAGAAAAAAATCTTGAAGCAAAAAATTAAAACGAAAATTCATTTTCTCATACATTTTACAAAGAAATGCATTTTTGATTATATCTCGAGAAGGGATTGACTGATTTAGATGATTTTTTGTTTGTTCGTGTTCCATTTTTTTTGATTTTTGTACATTTTTTGAACTTAATTCAGTTTGAGTATTCATTTTATCTTAACAAAAAACTGAATTTAATTCAGCTAATAAGTTAACATAAAATTTATTGATTCCGAGGCGGTACGAAATTCGCCGGGTAAGCTAGTATATACATATATAAGATTTGTTTTTATTTTCTTTGTTAGTACACCCGTGCGAAATCGAGGCATTTAGTACAGACAAAAAAACATTCATCACGTGTCATATACAATGTATTCCTAATATGACGTCATAAGTACCTGTTAGCCACTTATACTCTTCAATTTGTATGCCAGTTGATATTTTTATAGTTCATCAAAGCCAAAGAAGCTTCACAAGTCTCGTTATACAAACAACTTTTTTCATCTTGTGTGTTATCTTATAAGATATGCACTGAAATAGTCTGCATTACATGTTTCATATGAATCAAGTGTTCAGTGTACCTAACTTATTTAATTGGCTAAGGAGTGGTCAAAGCAACTTCGCAAATACCCTATTTTTCTTTAATAATATTTAAAAGATAAAAACGTTTACTATGAGTTATCCTTAGATGTCATATACAATGTTAAAACATTATTTTCTATATATACAAAATAATAATTGACTGACCAAAATATCAACGCAAAGCCAAAATACTGCGGCTAGGGCCGTGGAAGTTTGTATGTGGGTCTTTTTACAAAGTAGGTGACAACTAAAGACGTGTTTTTGGAAAGCGCGAGAAAGGGGATAAAAATTTGTATGAAAATCTATAATTCTCCCGTCAGGAAAATAAACAGTTTAAAATAAATACTCCATAGAAAACGCATACGATGCCGCAGGAAATTTGTAGTATATCATACGGTAAGTAAGCGTTTTCAATTCAAGTGCACTTTTTTTTTCGGTCTCACTACGTTATTGACCTAGCAAGGTCTTAACAGCTTCACCGGACTACTAAGGCGAGCGCTTAAGTCACTCAGCCGATTTTATTTGACAACTAGCTCAAGGGTGCACGGCACACTTCGGCTTGGCCTGTTGCCTGATACATGCAATTCGCGATCTATCTGAGCTAACTATTCATACATATATGAGTTGTTGAAACATATATGTGTACCAGGCATCAATTCAAGTGCACCAAAACTGTTTCTTACACATAAACCTTCCAGAAGCAATTCTAGTAATAAGAAAACACATAGGCGTACGCGGATTGCGACTTTGTTTTAAACTATTTAAAGATCATTATTGATATATTAATATACCAGTTTTACATAACAGCAACAGTTCGCGAGTGACAGGTGTTAAGTATATTTTATAACCGGAGTAAATTATTTTAATAATTCTCAAACCAGTACCTCAGATATGAATTATATCTAAGACATGTGTTTCTACTGCTTATATTTTATGGTTTTACAGAACTATTTGACGTTAATAGGGGGATTTTAATATTTTCTTATAACGTACCTGAGATTTATTTTATTGGCTGATTATTCGTACCTAACAAATCTTCAGAAACTAAACATTTATCTTGAAGTATGGAGAATACTTCATTGTTTTATTTGTTATAAAGGGGGATTTTTTACAAATGTTTATTAAAAATTATTATTTTTATTTAAAAAAATTTAATTTACAAATTTAGAAATTACTTTTTTTTTGTAACTTATCTGATTATCCTTGTGTAGCTCCAGAAATGTTACGTTCACGCTATGAAATAAGAAATATATTGATAATCCACATTCAACCATAGTTCTTTATTATTTTAGGTTTCATTCATTATTATTAAGGTTTTATACCATAGTGTATACAAGTTGATAGATAGATTAGTAGACTTATAAATAAATAGAAACTTATAAATAAAAGCTTCGGTGGGATGGAAATAAAACCGTTTATTATATTTTGTCTTTGACTGCCACGATGGTCATATATGGCCGGCCACAATTTCCCTTGCGGGCAAAAACAAGGACAAAAATGAATAATGAACTGTTTTATATTCTTATATTTATATATAGGTATATAAAAAAATACAAAGTGTAAATTAATGTTTATTTCTAACTAATCATTTTATTTTATCATTGATTATTTTAGTATATATGAAGCGGGCGCGGCAGACGTTGTCCCGCCCTGATTATAAAAAAATCCTTGACAAATTATATACCAAAACTTTTCTCATGAATCACTTTATACGCTGGTGAAAACTGCAAGAAATCCGTTCAGTAGTT
>AP028427.1:6521362-6596362 GCA_036509395.1 Antheraea yamamai
ACAACTTAGGAGTCTTCAACAAAAGAGTAAATAGGTTCGGCCACATGTTCAGTTAACAATAGGTGAGATCGTGGTCAGACTCATAAAAAACAGCAGTTACTATGGTCCTTATATAATACTAGTTTTTTCCTGACATTTTCTTAACCCCCGACTCAATGTTTAAGCAAAACTTAATAAGAACGGTTATTATAAGTTAAGATTACAAGTTAAAATCTAAGAGAAATACGTCCTGACAGAAAAGAAAGTAACAAAAAACCCAGAGCTTTGTAAATTTAACACGATTTACACTGAAAATTTCACAAACAAGAAAACAATAAAAACATAAAATACATGGAGCCATCCAATTCAATAGGCTTCGATATCAAAGAAAAAGGTACACTGTAACGTAATATTGTCCAAATGAACATTTTATTGTATTCGTAAATAATCTATATAACTTGTAAACGTTATTCGAACCGTAATACTGAACTTTGCTATGAAAATCTCAAATAATTGTGGTTCAAATAAAAATATTTTCATATTTAGAAATTGACTTCCGCGTCTTTGTTCTCATAACAGTAGTTCTGTTGTTTCATGGGATTTTTTTTATTTTTATTACCTTAACCTTTACTGATTTTAACTTTTAAGTTACTTTGACATAATGTTATATATCACTACTTAGCTCCTATGGAAAGCGTGATAAAATAATATTCTAAAAAAAATATCTGTTAATCGGTCGCTTTGGAGATAGCCTAGACAACCAACAAAGGCTTGTATTTTATTTACACGAATGTATTTACTTCCAAGACGATATTATACAATAATTTGCTTATACAAAGTAAAATTATTTGCCTGGAGTTTGATAATTTCACTAGGATTTCTGAAAAAAATAATTAGTATATTAATATCGGGTATGAATATCGTTTTTTACAGGATAATTGATTGTTAGAAATATTGTAGGGGTTATTACACTTGACGCGGACAATGAAAAAGGCGGGGTACTGAAATTCGTTCGTATTGACCCTATTGGACTTCTAGTGGATTTGACTGTGAATACAGATTTTTTTTCAATCATGTTTATTTATCAAGTTAAAGTTTAAAGAACAGACACATTTGATTTTTTTAAATTCTTTTGTATATCGTAAATGGAGCTTAGAATACACATATGATATACTAGAAATTTTATAATGAGGACTGTATTGTTTAAGGAGATCGAATAATGTACACACATGTCTTCGTACTGCACCGGCATCTGGCACTGGCCTAAGTTGGTTGAATTGCCAGATATTGCTTTAAAATGTCCCAACATTAAAATGTTTTATTCTGTTTTAAGCGTATGTAAGCTATAACAATGATTTAAGGTACGTATTATTTATATAAATATAATATAAGGAAATAAGTATACATAAGATGACATAAATAAAAACTTTGACGCAACAATCATCAGAACAATGCACTCCCTTGAGAGGTATATCTTACTTTTCTGCTAGAAGTGTTGATGACGTAAGCATTCGCTATTTCTACTATATATAGCTAATCAGGCCTTAGACTACGTATATGTACAGTTATTTGAACATTGTAACGGAAAGACGTATTTTTATGTTAATCGATCCAATTGCGGTTGAAGAGGTTATTAGGAACTGACGGTAATTCTGATAAATTCGTCTACGATTGCCATTATGTTCAAATATGAAGTAAATGACAATTAAAATGTGTTCAATATGCGGTTTTATTATAATTAAATGTAATTATAACTGCCTTTGTTAGTATTTAAGTAAGGAGTTCTTGTGGAATCTCACAGTTCATGAACCGTGGTATTATGTCCCATCCGCTTCACTGGTGCACAATAATCAAACTATATTACGTAAAATATCACCAATATGACAAAATATGGAGGCAAATAACACAAGATTACGAATAAAAATATAAAAACCACTACATGACATTCCAAGATACCGCCAAAAAGTCCGATGATAAGTTTTGTTTAGCGACCATGCGCGCTCCAATAGAAATTAACAAATCTCATAGCGGAGAGTTTTTAGCGGGATATTGGTCTGTCACGTAGTAGTTTTTATAATTTATTCATTATCTCGTGTTATTTGGCTCTACATTGTGTAATATCCGCCGTGTTTTACTTAATATAGTTTGATTATTGTCCACAAATGAAGTGAATGAAAATTATACCATGGGGTCTGGATTCTGAGATCTAACATGACGGCCACCTGAAATGATCGCAAAAAAACTGGTAATGTCATTACCTACTCTCTACGTCTGCTATCTATTAGAAGATTGGTTGCCAAAAATAATAATAAATCCTCATAGTAGAGCTTAAGTCTCACTCTATTGACAGCAAATGTTGTCGGCCTTAAATTATGTACCTATGTACCTAAATTATAATACACGTTATAAATAGGTGGAAGTTATAAATATAAATAAGAGAGCCGAAACGCCACAAATTCTCAAAGAATTGAATTAAACAGAAGTACCTTTTTCTCTTTTCTTTTATCATAGGAGGCAAACGGACAGGTGGGTTACCTGATGTTAAGTGATCACAACCGTCCATAGACACTTGCAACACCAGGGGAGTCGCAAGGCGTTGCCAACCTGTCTTGGGGGAGAGGGGGAGTTAGGGAACGGGGAAGGGGAGGAGAGGTGGGCCTCCGGCGCTCTCACTGACCGAACGAAACGCAACAATGCTCTAGCACTGTTACTTCACGTCGGTTTTCTGTGAGAGGGTGGTACTATCCCGGTCGAGCCGACCCATTCATGCTGAAACCATTAATAGCTTCAGTGTAGCTCCACCACCTACACAAAAGCTCATAAAAGCTTTAGTAATTGGTGTCTATAATGATAAATTAAATTAATATATTTTCCAAATAAACGAAGCCCGTAAACACGTTCACCGTTCAAAACGAAAACAACTTCGTATAATATTACAAAAAGGAAATTACAGTCTGATTAATAAGCGTTTAATTTATTTGTAACACGAAACATAATTACACGCGGTGAAAACTGATTGCAATCACTCGAACACGAGTTTAATGTATGTCTAATGTGTAAAGAAATATAATTTACCATAAAACTATTTATGAACACGAATTATTGTTATTATAGAGTTCTTGTAAAGATTTTGCTGAATTTGACTAATTCCAATGTTTCGTATAAACTTGTACTTTGTTGTTTGTTTTTTGTTTGTTTGTTGTGTAAATTGTACTTTTTTTATTGAGGAAGGCGTTGTTACTTTGCGGAAACCCATCATTAAATATCACTGTGGACGCTACTTTGCATTTCCGCCTGAAATTGATTGATCAGTACTACATCTAAACGTGTTTCGTTCCAAAACGGAGCATCATCAGATCGATGTTGACTCTTCCGATGCAATAACCTGTGATATTTACAAAATTATACATTACATACATTAATTATTATTATACATTAATCGTACAAGCAATATTCGTCACATTTATTTTATATTTTTTCTGAATATGTCCAACTTTTGATATGCTTAGGCTGTATTAGTAAATATATACTTATTTGTAGTTTTGAAGTGAAATTTCTTATGTGAGTGAGAGCTTTGAAATTCTGATCCGTAACCTTTTTGTGTGACGATAAGTGGTGGAAGTAAACACTGTGTAGAGTAGTGGGTACAGTGTTGAAAACACCGGGTTTCTCCGATCACCTAACTTAAGGAACATCGGGCGCGATCAGTATTTGGATGGAACATTTTGTCTTTTGGTTGTATTTTTTAATTAAAATGTTTCCCTGTAATACAAAAATTTCACTCCTATCGTGTACGTCTTTCTATGTGTGACACAACTTATTTTATTTTATTAAAGATATTATAAATTCGTCGTATATTTATTTAACTCAGAATGACTTGACAGATGTTAATACAATTTTGTACACATGAGATGTATTTAACTCTTCATTTGACAGACTATAAGGGTGTTTTTTATTTCTTGGTGTATTTAACTCTTCCTAAACGACTGGCGATTTGATTTTGTGTGTTTGTGACAGACTATAAGGAGTTTATTAAATTGGACGGAGGGGGGGTTGTTTTTTAGGGGGCCCCGTTAATAATACTTCTAAAAACCGTATAGAAACAATGAAAGTAAATTATATTCATGTGTAATCTCATGAGAATTTGATAAAAATTCTATACACAAGAAGTATAATGTCATATAGTATCTAATAATATATACATACTAGCGGGCCGGGCGGACGTTGTCCTGCCTTGATAATAAAAAAAATCTAAAATTCAATCACAGCGCCACCTACCGGTTCCAATTGTGAATCTAAACCATTCTCGGGTCCACTGGAACACGCACACAAAATTTCATCAAAATCGGTCCAGCCGTTTAGGAGGAGTTCAGTGACACTCGCACGCATAGAAGAAATTTATATACAAAGAAGATATGAGTAAATATTAAAATTACTAGAGAAAAATAATTACTGCATTATGAACGCGTGCCCAACCATGGCGGTTTCGAGCAATGTTAAATATACTTATCATATCTTTTCGAGTAAAAACAATGTGTATTTAAGGAATGATTATTGAAATAATAAGCATAAAGTTTAACCTTACTGGCGATTTATAATTAAGAAATTTAATAATTATTTTAATGGTATTTGGTGGCGCCGTTGCGTTGTCGACGCCACCGAAGGGCGGGGGTTTCTTTGCTAATTTAAGTGGACTGTATATGCGGGGGGTGCTATATTTGATATTAAACTATTGCGATCAGCTACGACGAGGGAGACAAGGGTAGGAAGGAAACTTGGCACATACCTCGCGACGCTGCAGTTTCCACGTGGCTAGCCGGCTAGGTGATTCTCGTTGCTCTCCACTGGGTTTTCTCCCACACAACACTTATTGTTTATAATGTATGTCGGCTCGCAATATATGCGGAGCGATGCGTTTATTTCTCACTCGACCAGGCGAAAATTCAAACTCTTTGCATGCGGCGCGTCGCGGAAACAACAATAATAGTGCGGCGCGGAAACAATAACAATAATGGTAGTAGTGGTGGCGCGTCCGACGCGCTACCGAATAAGCATGTGCCATAGGAAGGGGTAATTGAGCGGGGCTGGAAAAGTGGCGCGATCTGATCACAATAATGCAGGAATTTCAAATATATATAAAGCGGCGCAACCAGTATTCATCAGTTCATAATAATATATTTATAATTAATATTATTTTATAAGTAATGTTCTTGCTTTTTAATATATATATATTTATGCAGATATACGTAACTGGGTACGGTAGAACGGTATAGTCCAGGTAGAACGCGTGCACGTCAGAAACCTAGTTTAACATTAGACTTCATTCTTATCTTATTTCCCGCTTTTCGCCGTTTCAGTTAGGTTTTGAACATAGTGCATCTCATCGGCAATGATATTTAAAATAACATTTTGAAAAAATATCATGAGATCCATCCTATTGAAAATTCATTGATTTTTATAACTACTTTTTATTATACTTGTATTTCTATATATAAATTTTCTATACATAAATAAAATGATAGAGATCTGTCGTTGAGCGCGCATCACGCACAAACTACTGGATAGATTTCAACCATTTCTTTTAGTTTTACTTCTTAAGTTATTTTTATTATTAAAGTTATTAAGGAGTTAAGAAACTACAATTTTATAAGCACTACGCGTTTAGCGACGCATGCGCAGGAGCGGGGAAGGAAACTTGTAACATTGTTTACAAAGCCATCTAATAAGCAAAGCTTATTTTTGTTTCGATTGGTTTTTTCCTCTGTATTATAAAGTAAAATAATAAACAACGTTAACAAAGTCGCGGATATCAGCTGGCTTCTAAATAAAAGTAAAGTGGTTGTCCGGATCGTTTTAACGATGCTTTTGGCAATGACGTTTGAGAATAATTTTAGGATTTAACACAAGTGAATTAACATTGATTAAGTAGAATGAATACAATAAAATACAATCAAAACAGAATAAATAGATAATTAATTTAATCAAAATACATGGTTCCCGTGAAATTAAAAAACTATTTTCACTATACCTTAATCGCAGACACTAAAGAATTGATAACAAAACTGTGTTTATTTTCATTCTGAATTATACCGACCCTCCCATACATGATTAAGATCCCTTTAAATTATTATTTCTTTCTTTTTTTCTTATAGCAGCACAGCATAATATGTCATTATTTTATTAAGGACACTACAATCCACAAAACAATGACCTTGGCGAATATAAATACCCTATACTACTTAATTACTAGATGGACACCAAATGATCTTAGAACGTGATATAGGCACCATAAACACACGAACACACGTTCGGCCACAATTGTCCTGGATATATATTTTTTACTGTATCCTAAGAAGCCTTCATTTGTTTTGTAAAATATTAACAAGATACAACGAGCCGTAGTGGTGAGAGTAAGTTGACAAACAAGCAACGCATACGTTGCTGCTAAATTACACAGTACAAGACAAATTAAACAACAAACTCTCCTGTTCATGTTTGTCATATGTCTGTTTAAACATTGAAATTATGACCGGAGTGAAATTGAGGTACATTTTATGTTTAACTAAACGAACTTTTTGCTCAAAGCAAAAAAAGGTTTAACGGGTGTTTTTTTTTTGTTTGTTTGTTATTGGGTATATTATAATTCACGCAAATATTTATTTGTTCCCTTTTCTTAATATAATGAATAAACGTTTTAAACATTATTTATATAACCGTTTAATTAGTTTTTCACAATCAAATTGTTTAAAATTCTTCTTTTAGGAGCAACAAAATAGGTAATAAATATTCTATCATTAATATATTTTTTAATCATTCTTTCAAATATTTTTATTAATTATTTTACGATTCTGTGGTATTTTTCTATTATAGGAATTTTGATTACATAAATAATATATTCATAGCAAAATGTTAAAGACGCTTGACATTGCTAATTAAGTAAATGTCTAGAAAGCTTCGCGCAAAAAGTGGGCGCTAACTATACGTAATTAATTTCCACAGACAAGAGTACCAATTAATTAAATGTCCTTTGCAAACTGTACTGAAGAAGACGTGCTATACAAAAACAATTAGAACGCACACAGTCCAGAACACAAACACATATTTCTCTATCTGTGTAATGCGTTGCTGACTCGTTTGTAACTTTTAATTAGTTTTAATCGATAATGAATTATTTATCGGTAATTAGAAGAACAAATTCAAGTAGTCGTACGAGTTACTCATGAAATAAAATTTTGGATTAAATGCAGACGTAATGATGATTATAAAATGAAATGACAAATACGAATAAACATTTTCAACAACAGACTAGTTAAGGAATGTTATTTTAATATTCTGTACACAGTAACTTTCCCATAAATCCTTACAATTTATAAATGCGAAAATGAGTTTGTTTGTTTGTTTTTTACCATTTCACGTCTAAACTACTAGACCGATCATAATGAAATTTTGCATACACTTTGTGAGCGGTACGGTAGAGGACATAGGGCACCTTTCATCCAATAAATGTACAGTTCTTAAGGGGTAAGTAAAATTTACAACTAACGCGAGTGAAGCCGCGGGCAAAAGCTAGTGTAATAGAATAATAAAAATAAATTGCTTAGTTTCTAAAAAAAAGTTTCTCGCACACAAACGTGCTTGGAAATAATTGCCTTTTTTCAAGATGATTATAATATAAAATTTTAGTGCTCAAAATGTACTTAATTAGCCCAATTACAACCAAATATAAAGTTATTAAACGTGTTTAATTGCACCATTTCAATAATTCACAGGCAATGCGAGCTAATAACGCGGTTGATGCGGATTTTTTTCGCATCTTGTCCATGCTCTGGATTGCTATTACACCGACGTGTAACGGTTGAAATATATATTTTTAACTAATATTAAATTAATAATATTCTATTCACTCTTGTGATAATATAAACATTGATTATATGGAATTTCAGAGTGTCCCCGAATCAAAGATAATATTATAGGTATAAATGTAGGCTTTTGTTATGCCTCAAAAGAACCGCTGCCCAATTATAATACAGACCATAGCACAGCGGCGGGAGTAGTGTTACTTAGGAGTAGAAATATACATACATACATACATGTATGTAGTGACATCGAACCTTGCACAGATTACATCGCTCTTCAATACTTTTGTGATATTATATATTACTCAATCGCATTTTTAAAAACTAGATCGCATATTTAAGCACTTACATTATATATTATATATAGGTTAAGCGATTTTCGATATACCATCGCTGTCTAGATTAGATTTAATGATCAATTAGTAGGGAAAAAGATAGTGGACATATTTAAGCAACCTAGAACAATGACTACGCAAAAACCTAAATTGTAGTTAATTTTACATCATTTTAAGATTATGAAATATTCAATATCATTCTCATCAAGAAACCTTTGTGCAAATTAGGAACCCTGTTCATAACACGCACTGATTTAGCTAATTCGATGACTCAATATAAGCTTATTTATGGAAACGAATTTCGGTGGTTTCTTTTAATTTGGGATAGAGTGCGGTGTGAGCGGCAGTCAAGTTAATCCGGCACTCTACGCTAACATTTCTAGTTCGCTTACTAATTCATTGGTCTGCACTGATACCATCCTCTGCGGTTGGTTCTCGCCGTTTTTATTCAACAGACGTATTAGCCGGCCATGATGCGACGGTCTGCGGCGTGCTTCTTAATTTATCGTTGTTATGTGACAATAATGGTTATATATAGGAATTACGTGTTTATTTTCTAAACAATCTTTATTAACTGATGGTGTAACATTTGCATTTAAAAAAATATGTATTAAAGTCCATTGAAATTGGGTTTATTATTATATATAGGTATATTTTACATTTATTTGATACATTATGACTGTAAGTAAGGTAGGATAAAAAAATCACAGCATACCTTATGTTATATTCATATATTATCATGTAATTAAATTCAAATATGTATGTAATTCATATCCATGACATGCTGTAAATACATCACAGGAAGAGATGAGATACAGGCTCGGCCTAGTTCAGGCGGTAAGAAAAATAGATATGTAGCAATACTGTGTATCACAAGACAAAACTTTTGTACCATAGTGTATCTTGTTCAAAAAAGTTATTATAAATATATTATTAAATAATAAATTTACATATTTTGAATGCAGAAAATCCATAGTTTTTTTTTAAATTAAACTTCTTATGGAAGGCCTTTGAAATTGTAATCGGTGGCCTTTTTGTTTTACGACAAGTGGTGGGGGTAAATTCTATGTCTGGTAGAGTTGAAAACACCGGCTCTCGTCCGATCTCCGAAGTTAAGGAACGTACGCGCGGTCAGTACTTGGATGGGTAACCGCCTGGGAATACCGGATGGAGTTGGCTTTCTGTGGTATTTCTTTAATTAAAGTGATTCCATGCGAGAAGAAAAAAAGAAAGAAAGAAAATTATTTTTATAAGAACCTAAAGAAATATTTTAAAAAAAAAAAAATAAAAACCAAAATTAAAATAATTTTTTTACTTTATTGTTGGAAGAACCATACAATTGAATTAAATTATACAAATACAGAAAAAAAATACATTTTAAAAATGAAAAATAGATGTCCAACAATTGGCGAATCCATTCAGCAAAAATCTGCAATACAGTAAGTAGTACTGCAGCGCTGATTTTCGATGGGAGCCTATGAATGATAATAAACGGACGTTAATGTTAATACAAAATTTGAAACGAACAAACAAATAACACAGACACACATAATACTTCACGAATGGTCATACTAAAGAGATATAACTACTGTAACCACAAATTTAGGATTAAACAAAACAAATATAAATTTAGAAGAAAAAAAAATAAATAAAAAAAATACACACCAATAAACAGAGCTTACAGTAGAATTGCGTGAATACATGATACGTCACTTTAATTACTGAGTTTGAAATTGCAATAGATAATGCTTATATGAGAGTTTAAAAGTTTACTCCTTTTGGATCGACATGGCGATGAGATGTTGTTCCAACAACGAGTGGCGGTATATGTAAATGACTCTCTGAAAGCGGTAGTTCTATGGAGAGTTATCGATAATGGATTAGTCATGGTGCGAGAACATGAAAAATACGTGTGCTTATCTTGTCTCCACTCTAACTTGTCATACAGATATTTTGGGTTTTTGGTTTTAATCAGCCCAAAAAGTAACGTAGCCATGTGTAACTCGCGTCGTGCCGCCGTTTTTAAGACATTTGCGTCATTCAAAAATGGTGTAATATGCCCACAGCGCGGGACATCGAAGCAAAATCTGGCACAAGCATTCTGCACACGCTGGATGGAACAATCAGTACGCGATAATAAACAAGGACCATACACTGTATCACAGTAATTTAGTCTCGATAGAAGTAGACTGTCAACAAGTAGCTTTCTCAAAGTGATACTAAAATACTGTCTAAAGCGATACAGTACTTTTAATCTATAGAAGCAGTTTCTAATAACTTTATTTATTTGCGACTCAAAACGAAGTATCATATATGTAATGTACATGGTATTGTATTGTATGTATGTTGTGTAATCCCAAATTACGAATTATATCAACCCTATCTATATTCTTGCCCATAATCTTTATCACTGGATTGGCGGATATAATATAATTAATTTGCATCTTGCTTTCTAAAACCATGAATTTGGATTTGGTGGGCTTGAGGACCAATGTGTTTTGCTCAGACCAGAATATTACTCTACTGAGATCCTCATTAATTTTATGAACGAATGCCCCGAGTTCATCACCTTTAAAATGTGTTAAAAGTTCATGTAATATAAAAGTTTCACTTCTATCGTGTATCTTTACGATACACCCTGTTTTTTGTTTATTATGTTACTCTTTATGTACATAATCTTAAAGCAAGTTTTGTGTAGTGTATAGTATCGTGAATTCTTAAAGACCAAGTTCAAGGAATACGATATCTTAACTCTGCCCTCCCAATACATTCTTGATAATTTTATGTATGTCCGTAAGAACCTTGACAAGCTAGATTTCGTACAAAACCGGCACAATCTAAACATTAGAAACTGTGACAAACTGGTTGTCCCACGTTTTAGACTTAGTATAAAACCAGTAACAGTTTTTTGGGAAATAGTGTTAGATTTTACAACAATGTCCCAAAGGATATTACCGATTTGCCAGATTGCGAATTTAAGCGCCATGTCAAGCGGGTTTTGATGTTAAAAGGCTATTATAGAGTGGATCAATATGTGAACGATGGTGATGTCTGGAATTGACTCATCTCTGTGCATCCATTAAAAACATTTGTGACATGTACCTAATATATTCTAAATATTATATATACTAGCGGGCCCGGCAGACGTTGTCCCGCCCTGATTATAAAAAAATCCTGGACAAATTATATACCAAAACGTTCCTCGTGAATCACTTTATCCGTTGGTGAAAACCGTATAAAGATCCGTTCAGTAATTTTTGAGTTTATCGCGAACAGACAGACAGACAGACGCGGTAGGGAACTTTGTTTTATACTATGTAATGATTTGTTAAAAAGATAAACCAGATCGAGTTTCTTGCCAGTTCTTCTCGATGACTGGGTTGTTTTCCGAACCGGTGGTAGTTTTGACGTTCATATCTGCCTTCTTAGGGCCTAAATTGAATAAAGGTATTTTTGATTTGATTTGAGTATAATATTTTACTTTATAAAACGACCAATGCATCAAAACGTGCTTAAATTTCCACCTAGTACCTGTTTCTTGTTAATTCAAGTAGTGTATGTAAACTTGGCTAGAGAATACGTGGTTCGTGTTTCAGAGTAATTTCCTAAGTTAAATTGACGTTATATCTAATTCAAGAGTGTTTCAACGTTCTAGAATTGGTGACAAAGAGACGTAGAGGCAATGACACTGTGAATACCTTGCCACTTTACGACCACATTTAAAAAAAGATAGATTAAATGAAATTGTTGATTTGCAATTTGTTAAAACACTTTAGGAAGTGACTTGTTAGATAAAATCAATAGATAAATGAATAAAAATATTCCAAATTTAGTTTCAATGTATTTAAATATATAAAAAAGCAATCTCTTAAACTTGATAATGTTACTTATTTATAACTGTTGTATTAAAATTATTGTGTTATACACATTTACAATTAACTACAACTAATGACAAAATAATAACATGTGGTCACAAAATAATACTGAATCATGTCTAGACCCAATAAACTCTCAGTGCGAAAGTTTTTAACGTCAACATTCGTTAACTATCGAATGCGGTACTTCTATTCAAGCAATTGTACCGAGCAACTTCCTATGGAGCATCATGCCTTTCATTTCCGCCTGCCCTAGTCGCTCGCCTCATTACCCTATCCTTGTGATAAGCTTTCAGCGTATTATTATTAATACATGCCACCATAGATAATAAACCCTATAAAATGAATTGTAATTATTGTAAACTTAATTTCGTAATTGTTTAACGCATTTTAGTACTACGTATTTTACAAAGTATTCAAAATATATGGCGTAATTTTTGTACACAGATCATCGTCATCATCAGCCTGTAAGAGTCCTACTGCAGGGCCATAGGCTTCTTCCCAAAGGCAGGTGTGGTCAGAATCACTACGCCATCCCACGACGTAATGGTAATTTCAATCTCTGAGAAATCAACAGCTTTATGTTTTCCCACATACAGTGGTACGACAAGAACATTTCTCAGGTTCATGTTTCCTCACAAGGTTTTCCTTCACCGTTAGGCGATAGTGTTATTTATATAGATACCAGATTTTATCCGCGACTCCGCACGTGGTAATGTAGCTCTAGTCTATCCCTCGGTAAAGATACTTTCTCTGCATAAGAGGTACCCCATGTCCTCTTCTGTGTCTTATACAATGTGTATGTAAATTTTCGTAATGGTCGGTTGAGTATACTATATAACTACTGTTAGGGCGTGATTTCTTCTTTCTAAACTAAATATGTTTATTTTCAAGTAGTTGCTCATAAAGCATCATACCAGTAAGAAAGATTTCGATAACACAGAAAAGCTCTTCAACTAAACCAAAGCCTTAGTAATAGACGTCTGATAACTAACTTGATTTCCCCAAAGGAAATAACTTTTTTCCACTGACAAGAGCAATTTATGATTGATGACAATAAGATTAACATCGGATGACTGTAATGGACTTTCTGATTACTCGTTAAAAGTTCTGTCATTTAACGGCTTCCTCATTTCCTGCTATACGTATTTTGAAGCGCTAATGACTCCACTCCTCCTATGTCGAAACAATGATGTTAAAATAAATGATTTGATTTTTTGTTTATAATGTTTAAATTCGAAATATACTTTACAGATTTCAAATAACTTTTAATCTATAGCAGCGTTTGTGAACGTATGGATCGCGGCCGCCTGGGGAGACGCAGAGATTCTGTAAGGGTGTTGTGAAATTTTAGTAAGAGAGAAAGAAAAAATAAAGAGTTCAAAAAATATGTTTGATAAGAAAATATATCTACTTAAAGCTCATTCATATATAATTGCAAATCAACACATATGTAAAAGATACCTGTGAGTCACACAATTGCATTTCACGGATTTCATTATACAAAAATGAAAATAAATTAAAAAAATGTACAGGTAGGAGGGGTCGCAAAATTTTTTAGATTCTAATGGCGTCATAATAAACGTTGAAAAACACAAGTAAGTATATAGAAAGCTGTATTTTATTTTCAAAATGTACACTAAGGTATGCCAGGTCGCGAACAAAAGCTAGTATTTGATAAGGGAAGTTAATTCTTACGTACTTAATGTTCATTTCCATTTAAGTCACATTTAAAAACACAATACATTTTTTGAAAAACTGCTGGTTAGTGTATCGAGAACACCGAAAAAAAAAACAAAGGAACAGAAATGTAAATTAAGTTGAATAAAAATAATCAAAAGCATAAGTATTAGAATACGTACTATATTTAACGAATACGTTACAAGCACTAATCGGCATAAACTATATTAGAACTAACCGACACTGAATTAATGTTCATCTCATTGAAATCTGTTTTATGTAGGAATCAACACTATAACATTTTAACTTACATATTGTATAAAGGATGATTATTACATATATCTTTGCTACTTCTAACGAAAAGTAAATGGTGGAAGTCAGGACGACGTGCCAACGTTAAACTTTGCAGGCAGACGTCACAACAGTTTCAATCCGTTTCAAGCTAAAGTAGCAAAGGTATATTAAATAAACTAAGGAACTTCTTAATTAATTAAATATTATTAAAAACTCTACTACGATCAACGTTTTGTGTAGAATCATTATCACACCAAAAACATAAATGTGAAATGAGAGCCAAGTTCAATATTATAATATGCCTTGGTTGTTGACTTCAATGACAAAAGAAGTGAGATCTAAATGGGTGCCAAGTTCAATGGTCAGTCCGGAAATTTATTTATAACAACATAATATATGTTATAACAACTTAAAATAGCATTTCTGCTTATAACTTGGGATAATATTGTATCCAAAAGTCTGACTTGGCTAGTGGGAACAAACGAATTATAGTACCTACTAAAACAGTCATGGAAGAGCCCTATGTTCGATGGCTAGTTTCTACCAGCAAGCTAAATTTTCGGAAGAATAAAATAAGCAGCTTTATAACTTCCAACATAATTAAATATAATTCGTATATTCGAACTAGCCAAGTATCATTACATAGTATAAAACAAAGTCCCCCACCGCGTCTGTCTGTCTGTCTGTTCGCGATAAACTCAAAAACTACTAAACAGATTTTCATGCGGTTTTCACCAGTGGATACAGTGATTCATGGGGATGATTTTAGTATATAATTTGTCAAATTTTTTTTCATATTCAGGGCGGGACAGCGTCTGCCGGGCCCGCTAGTACTCTTATATATAAGTAGTTGTAAGTACTAAAACTGATATGTTTGGATTTAATAAAATTAAGGGTGGTATTCCAGTCGTTATATATTCACGTGAAGACCTTAAAATCCACATATTAAAGACCGAATGTCATCAATTTTGATTGTTATTCTTACATTACAGGTGCTATAAGTAAGTATTCCTAATAGAATCAATTAATTGAAAAATTATAATGAAATGATAAAAAAAATTTTTTTTGTCAAGAAAAAAATTTCTGTCATGTATGTCAGCTGGAACTAGCTTAGAATTTGAATTTGAAAAATGACGATTTATGGACGTCAATATTTAAATAACTGTTTGATGTGTGTTATAAAATCAGCACATATATATCTCGCAAGTATCATGTTTATATGCAATAGTTTTTGAGATATGAAGGGGTGAAAAGTGTATCCAAATGGTTCGTGTAAAATTACATACGGTAGCGCGCGCTCGCCTTTCTGTTAGCTTGAACTTGGTTTGACACGCTGCCACGTGTCTAGAACCTTAATATTTATTCTTTACTAGCTCCTCGCCCCAAATTCGTATGGATTTACTAACGAAGAAACTAACTCTAAATCTTCTCTTTACAGTACGACCATGAAATGAAATAAAACGGCAACTTAATAATAATAGAACATTATATAATATTTTTGAACATTTCCGTAATAAACAGTAAGGTTTTCTCTCAGACTAACTTTTTATACGAATATTAATCGAAATTTTGCACTTTATCGTACGATTTATTCAACACTTTTTTCAGACAAACCTTAGACTAGCAATTTCACATGAAAAAAGGTAATTTCTCAAATAGATGCAGCCATCCCGATACTTGCACTTACACTGAATGTATACTGGAATGCACTTATACTGGCTGAAAGTTTCGATAGTAGCAATATTTATGGAGGATACTCTGCACTCGATTCTCGTTCTAAATCAATAAAAAAATAGGTGTTTAATAGTTGACCTAATTATCTAGAAAAATACAAAGATTATAAACAATCCTCTACGCGTCTATGTTAAACCACAGTGTCGATGACCGTCGGGTGACTTTATTTTCACTTGAAAGTGAACGTGGGAATGGCATGAAGAAAACAAAAGGGTTTATTATCCGTTTAATTATCAAAGGTTATTAATTCCGACTCGCCCCTGTTTTCTGTACCGGTCATTGCACCTAGGTTTATTACGTTTGTGTTTATAGTTTTGAAAGTCTTACACCAAACTTTAACTTAGGTTCTCTTTGTTGTTTATTAGTATTTGTTTTGATATTATGATTTTATATGTTAAATGTGACCATGAACTTCATCTCTTAGAATACTATAAACGACTAACCTAACACCTGGTATGTGTTCGATAATTGACTTTTACTCATACAGATGTAACATACGTAACATTCATATTAACGATTTCCCTGAATGTCATTCTCGTTTAATGATTATTGAAATCGCTTAATAGAATAAAATATATTTTGTTTCCGTATAACATTCCCAGTAAATACTTAAAACTTTTCAAGAGAAATGTCTTTAGAAGAGAGCATAGTGCAAACCATGTATTCAGCGCAAGCAATGAACAGAGGTAACAAGTTCCAACGAGCGAAACCAGCGCTTCCCATTTGAATACGAATAGAATACCTTCTACGGATGGCTTGTTGTTAACTTATTTACTTTATCTAACATGAGAGTACCTTTTATTGTAATATATCTCTTGACGCTATAGAAATAAAGCTCACATCGTAGGTGGGAGGCTGCAAAATAAAATTGTTAAAATAACCTTTCCATCCAGGTAAAATATACTGCGAAAATGCGAAATTCTGGATACAAAAGTAACAGGTATTGTAGTCGGCACGGTTAAATTAAAAGAGTCTTTTAAATAAAAGAATAAATAATTTACAACACCAGCTTTTATTATTGCCATAGACCCTTTGATAAAAAATCCTGAATTTTTGGTACACAAACAAACACTATTCTGTAAATAAGATTTCTAATGAGGCATTTATTTATATTGCGCATTAATTTTTATTATATATTTTTACGCAAACGAGATGTTTTAATCTGTTCTCTTGTTTATTTTATAGGATGGTTTTAATAACAAATTTAATATATTAGCAGTATCTACCCACACTTGTTTATTTTTTTGTATTAGCATGATTTGCTTTACCGACACGTGTTGGGTTTTAAATAACCGTCACGAGAATTATAACTTATTTTACAATTTTTTTCTGGGGGTTTTGGGTTTTATTTTGGTTTCAATGATTTATTGGGATCTCAGAGACTAACGTAAAAGCCCTGACGTGAGATTACAAGGACCCAAATTTTACACAAACGCCGCAACGCAATTTTACCAAGTAGTATCATTAATATGGCGATAATTTTTTTTTATTTCGAACCTGACTTGCTTTCACAGATTCACCGGACCACTAAGGCGACCAATTATGACACTCAGCGATAATCTTGACAACGCGATACAGAATTATAAAGAACTACTACGATAAAGAAGTTATACAGCCCTATCTATTGGTATAATGCTACTTGACAGTGCGATTAGTAGCGATAATCTTGACATCGCGATACAGCTATATAAAAAATTATACATCGCCATCTATTGATATGCACATGAATTAACACGCAAAAATTCGCTAAATGTGTACGAATCGGTTTGTAGATCTATTAATTTTACTTTAAGACAATTACATAACTTACATCTAACAAAAACTCATATGTAGATAATAATATAAATACGGTTATTTATAAGTTAACACAGATATAAGAAAAAGTACACAAGATATAAACACGACCAAAGAGTATTCATTTAAAATGTCTAATAGAAAGGACGTTTTAGATTTGGGGAAAATTTGAGGGATTATTTGGGCCTAAAAAAGAAAATTAAAAATATTATTTTTAAGCTTAGATTAAAAAAAAAAATAAAAAAAACCTTTTTTTTTAAAAATTTAAAATTAAAAAATTTTTTTATAAAGGGGGGGGAAAAAAAAAAAAAAATTTTGTAAAAAAAATATATTTTAAAGAAAAAAAGGGAAAAAAAAAAAAAAAAAAAAATAAAAAAAAAAAAAAAAAAAAAAAAAAAAAAAAAAAAAAAAAAAAAAAAAAAGTAAAAAAGAAAAAAAAAAAAAAAAAAAAGGAAAAAAAAAAAAAAAAAAAAAAAAAAAGAAAAATTAAAAAAAAAAATCGGGGGGGAAAATAACAAAAAAAAAAAAAAAACAAAAAAAAAAAACAAAAAAAAAACCCCAAAAAAAAAAAAAAAAAAAAAAAAAAGAAAAATACAAAAAATTTTTACAGCATTAACAATAAAACAATTATAAATTAAATAATTAATTACGAACTTTTCTAAATACGCAATAAAATTTCTTCTTTTAACAACGAGATCTCTTATTTTCATAAAAAAGTAGAACACGTTCGTTGTGTTTTCTAAAGTTCTTCGAATAATAAATTACGTTCTTTAGGTTTTGTACAGTAAAATTACAAAAAATCAATAATATAGTAAAGCAAATATGCAATTATAAAACATCGGTGTTCGATAGGATTGTGGCTGCTGGAAATGGAATCAGTGTAACCGCAGAGCTATCCCGCGGGAAATACAAGTAATACGCATCATCCCTACTTCGTTGCGCAGATAAAAGATAAACAGTATGATAACTATATAGCTTAGCCGCAATAACAGCACCGATGCAACGCGATGCGGTGTCACAAATAGAAATGCAACGCAAGCAGCATACGATCGGTAGCAGGTAGACTTACATCATTGGATCCCCTCTTACCGATACCATAAAAAGGATTGTCTTGGTCACCGGTGGCGGTCCAACGTAAAAACCTACGAAGCTTGAGCAACAAAATCTGACGCCGTTCCGGCTGTAATACCACTGTTGGCCCTTAATATGGCCCACGCTATGATCACCGATGCGCTTATATATATTTTGTATTGAAAAAATCTGATTAAATATTCGAAAAAAATGCTGTGAATGTGTTTTTTTTACGCGTCTACTTCAATTTTCGATTTGATCACTGTATTAAATTACTTATTAGCCAAAATGATTCCTAATAATATTCTATCAAACTGTCATATTAGACTTATTATAATTGCATCAGTACAACAGCACCAATCAATCAGATCAATCTATCTTCTTATGTTGCTTTTAGTTTTCAATTTAGTACCCAGATCAATCTTGAGAAATCTGTAATGTACTGATATTGACAGATTTCATTTGCTTTATATTCAGACTAGCAGGTCCGGCAGACGTTGTCCCGCCCTGACTATAAAAAAAATCCTTGACAAATTATATACTAAAACTTTCCTCATGACTCACTCTATCTATTGGTGAAAACCGTATGAAAATCCGTTCAGTAGTTTTTGAGTTTATCGCGAACAGACAGACAGACGGACTCGGTAGGGGACTTTGTTTTATACTATGTAATGAAGATATTTCTGCCACTTGTCACACTGAATGTCTTTAACCATTCACGTCGGGAGTATTCTTGTTTTATATTGCGTTACGCAATTTTGATGCTGCACGAATATTATTTTTACTTTCATTCGTGTTATTACCAATAAATGTGGGGCAATTTCCTATTTCAATAACAGGTACGCTGAAAATTTTCATTTATTTGTGTGTGGCGGTCGCTTTTATTTTAACTTTACATACAAAGTAGATATTTTTAATATAGACTGTGTCCGGGATTCGGTCCGCGTGGAAACTAAAGTAAAAAAACAGTGACTAATAAAATCATCTGAATGTTATTAAGTCCATTTACTTATCTACTTTTCACTCGTACTTATGTCGTGCCGTCATTCAAATTATAATAACTTTTGATAGAGTGGACCATTTTTAATGAAACAAAGATGAGTTGTTCTTGAGAATATGCTTTATGGTTTGATTTTATTGTGAACGCAGTACTTTAGTAGTCATACGTGTTCATATAAACAGACAGACGTTTCTAAAAATGATTGGAATGTATTTTAATACTTATTCCTAGACACCTACAATTTTATCTTATCATGGAAATAACAAGAATACAGACACGTTAGATATACATTTTTATTATATGTACCTATAGAAGATTATTTCAATTTTGCTAACAAATCGGAACGAAACCATACGAGATAAATATTAATGCGTAATTATAATAGTGTGAAACTCTTACATTGTATTGTAGGCTGACTTTTGATTAAAATAATATCCGATGTTTATTTATGTTATAGAACTTCGATTAGACATGAGACTAACTTCTCAATGGACGCTTGACCGTAAGATTTTAATATGAATGTAGTAGCTAGTATGGCGACTATAGGAAATACCATTCCACTTCGATATATTTTTTTAAATTCTGTTCTCCGCAATGTGAATTTCGTCATAAGATACGTAAATCAAAATCTAATTAAAACATGTATGGGTAATTCTCATGAAAACTCGAAATTCCTGTCCTAGCAATTTTGACAATAATCCTAAGCGATTTATGATGGTATTTTTTTTTTCGGAAAGAATATTATCAAGGCTAAAAATGTTGGTCATAACTTAGGAACCGTACGGGCATTTGTGAAGAATAATAAATATATAGTACTCTGAAAATCATTCCCTCACTATGTCCCAAACTCCAGATTAAAACATTGTCTAAAGTTTTTATCGAAAATTTCTTAAAAAATCTGTTTGCAACTATGACTTGTCTATTGTAATACAACAACTTTTTAAAATTTCTCTGAGTTTAGGATCATAAGTCATGAACAAGTTGTCTAATGTTGACTTAACATGTGTCCCATGAAAAATTATCATTCCCTCACATCATTACCAACAGTCGATAAGTAGATATATTCCTGAGGACTTTAGTAATAGTCTCATTAGTTTTTGATAGTTGGTAGTACGGTCACTTGTTTGAAATGGCAAATTGACTTCAAGCTTGTTAAAGTACTTGTTGGAAGAAGATGTCATTGTAATTTTTTAAAGATTACATTTTAAACAATCATTCCATCACAGCGAAGAATAAAAAAGGTAATTGTAATATTTGAATTTTGATGACGTAGTAAAGTATGCTTTTAAAGGTAGAAAGCGTAGAGAAAAGTTAGATGGTTACAAAAGGTTATGTTGCGAGATTTTTCAGGTTATGGTTTATTTTGTCATTCCCTCACCGTCATTCCCTCACATTTGATTATTTTCAGTGTTCATAAATTCATTCAAAACTCATTTATTCTGGGGACCACGATATTTTTCACTTCTAATAACATGAGTTCTACAAATTTAAGAGAAAACGAAGATGAATTTATTTAATTATTTTTCATTAATTTATTGATAGGTAATTTCGGGATTTCATGAGAATTACCCGTATAATAAAGGAACTCCGTCTGGTCTATTTCTAGATAAACAGTAACAGGGAATAGAGCATTCGTTATGGTGTGAGGACTCGGGTATAATGAAATAAGGAGCCGGTGAGATACGATGGTACCGCAGGTGCACCAATTTGGTTAGTCCATTGGACAGGGTTTCTACCTTCGATATATTATTGTTTTGTTTTATTTTCTAAGCATATTCATAAAGGGCATAGTTAAGTATCAAGACTTAGTGAATGAGTTACTTGTTATTTTTTCTGTAATTAATACTTCATTCTACCGCTATAATTGACTATATCACTAGACTATAAAAAGTTATCTTGAAATCGATCAATAATAGAGTTCGCAATTTAAGAGATTCGATTCCAACTATTTATATATTCTCTTAAAACTTCACTTATTTTTGTACGGCACTTTATGTCGAGTCTTTGAAAACTGTAATTATTAACAAAAATCGTGTCCAAAATAACAGCTCTGGACTCATAAATAATGCAAATGTACAGTGCGTCCTCAATCTCTATAAAGCATTGATGGGTACGAGACGGAATACCTCATATGAGTCCCATAGTTTTAAATATTTATTGGATGCGATATTTTATTCAAATAAAGGGCCTATTACCGAATCTTCACGTAGGATTTAAATGGGAAATCGACGCATGGCAGCCCTGTCCGTGTATTGCGGACAGCGCCGACGGGCATCAATTTATGTGCCGCATTCGAGACCCGCGCTCTGTGCGCCAACCCTAATGTTTGCGGTGATTTCGGTAACTTGGCCAAGGATTAAATTGTAGACACCATTTCTGCACTGTACCTATATATTTATTGCATACACACGGCCTAATTAGGTAAGTAGGCAGGCAAATATATGAGAACATATTGTACATTTTCTGTTGGACATAGACGAAAATTAAGTTTAATTGGGAGAAAGTGTTTACAAAAAGACAATACAATTATTCGTTACACACATCAATTTATAGAATAGTTGAGAGTGATAAATAAATTATCACGTCTTCAATGAGACAATATACATAAATAGCAAATTAAAAATGCAAAAAATATATGTATATGTCTCTTCTATTTTAGTGTCACATTTTTGAAAAAGATATCAAAAGTTTTTTCGCATATTGTATCAGAAATATCATATTATATATTTTATTATATCATATTCAATTTTTTTTCTTTTTTTTAATAAATAAAAAACAAAAAGAAAAATGTTAACATGTTGGGCAACATTTTTTTTCCGAATTACAATAACACAAAAATGTTCAGTCAAAATAAAAAAGGGAAATTTTTATAAAAAAGATTTCTCTAGAAAAAGTGAAAATTTTCATAGATTTCGAATAAATATATCAATTTCACAAATTCATCACAGTACTTGCTTTTTTTTCACAGAAACTACGTTTTTAAGACGAACATTGAAAAAACGTCCCAATTATTAAATTTTTGAGGATTTTTTTTTTTTTATTGTAGCTCGGTAAAGTGACTGTACTGTGCCTGATGGTAAGCACAGTACAATCCAAAAACAATGGCGACCACCGAAAGACATACTATCCATCGCCGGTCACCACTGTCATGCCGGCCTGAAAGTTGCCGGCCGGATGTTATATGTAATTTAAAATAAGAAGACTTTAAAAAAACCTTTCTCTTTTGGATTGAAAACAAATATGGAAATTCCCTGAAAAATGTGTTAACAACATACATAAAGAAAAGAAATCAGTCAAACCGAAAACGTTTAGGTTTAAAAGAAAACTCCTTAAGAAAAAAAACAACGAATCCTAATTGTATCTGTCAAACACTAGTGAATTAATTCAAACAATGCAATTCACATTCAGAATACTTTTAGTTTGGCGAAATAACAAAAAGGGTTAGCAACTGATATCGGAATAGGACAAATTGACCAATAACCCCCGGTACACCCACGTCACGAACCCGACAAGTGCAGGACCCCTATCCGACTATATTCGACACTCTGCGGAGAAACTCAAACTAATGTTTAATTTATAAACAAACTTCCTTATTGATGGCTCCATTGTTAGCTACAAAGCATAGTATATATTTATAGGTATATAAAACCAGCTGTGCCCGCGACTTCGTCTGCATGGAACTTAATGCAAAAAACAATCTTTCGCTTAGATGTCTATGTCTTAGATATTATTTATACATTATATAACATTCTATTCTTGTGAGATATTGAATTGCATTTACTTACCTACTCTTTTCTCGTACTTAACTCGAGCCGTCATTCAAATTACAATAACTTTTGATAGACTCGACCGATTTTAATGAAACAAAGTAAGTAAATGTTAGTCGAGAATATCCTTTATGATTTTCGTGAACGCAGCAGCAACTTTAGCAGTGATACGTTTCCAAACAAACCAACAGAGAGACAGATAGACGATCCTAAAAATGATTGAAATTTATATTATTAATTATTCGGAGACACCAGCAACAATTTTTTTCATACAATTCTAAAATGTACAGACACGTTAGATTAACATTTTTATTACATGTATAGATTAACTCGCTATTAGATGGTACAGTAACACTTCTGCCTCTATACCGTTTAACCGTTAGTAATGAAAGTAATATTCGACTATTTTCGCCTTATCCATTTTGCTAAAAAAACTCGTCACTAGATGGCGCTATATTATTTACAACAAGAAATATATGAAACATGAAATAAGCCCCAGGCATAGCTGGTATATATGTAAACAAGAAAAGCAATAATGAAAATAGAATTATTTTACCCCAATCTCACCTATTTTAAGTACCTATGTGAAAGTATTAAATTGCTAAGTTAAGAGTGACTAAACTCTAGAGGGGAGGGGTGGGAAAAAATATAGGAGTGTGTGTGACAAAATTTTATAAAAAAAAAGGGGTATCTACCAAAATATAAAAAAAAATAAAAAAAAAATAAAAAAAATCTTATTGAAAAAAAAAAAAAAAAATATAAAAAAAATTCCCACGAAAAACAATGGGGGGGGTGGGAGATAAAAAAATAACATAAAAAAAAAAAAAGACAGCACACACAACCACAACAACTCCTTCTGGTTTTAAAGACAAACAAAACAAAACAGCCACAAGATCTGATTCAGAACAATAAGCTTTGGAGCGATTACATTAAAACATTTTAAAACTTTTCAGTTTCTATTGTAACTTCATATTTTCATTGTTCATAATTTATAAGCCTCCTATCAATAACAAATGAGTTTGCGAGTAACACATCACGAATTACGATGTTTTCCTTACACGCGCGTATTGGGGCCGCTGTAGCTCTGGGAACCCTTATTAAAATGACTGATACGGCAGTAACTACGACTCTCACTGGAACATCTAGAACATTAAAAAATATACCACTTGGTTTCCATTGTAAATTTAGCTTTCTATAATAAAACAGTGCGATGCGACATTAAAAGAAATAACATTACTTAACAAACAAACAACTACAATATAAATAAACACACAATCCTATAACTCGGCTGAATTAAACTTCCTTATCTTAATAATCCGCCCAATTTTCCAATTGTTAGTGCTTTTACTGCCTAAAAACATTCTTTTCGGGTTTAATTTTTTTAACAGTTAAATTTGCTTCGACCTTACTATTTAAACAATAAGGATAGAATTTGTTCAACAGAAGATTTATAAACTAAAATGGTCTTATACCGTTATTACACTGAAAGATATGCTAAAATAAGTTTCTCATAATGCTATATTAAAATAAGTTTCAATGAATGGTATTTAAGATTTGATTTCAGTTTTATAAAGCGTTCTCTCTATCGCACAGCACAATAACTGCGATAGTGTAGTCCGGTGAAGCTATTAAGGCCTCGGTAGGCCAATAACGTAGTTAGTTCGAAAGAAAAAAACTGCGATAGAGAAAGATACCAAACAAAACCTAACTTAGCGGACTAATTCTATGTTCTGCCCAACGTGCCAAATCAAAAGTCGGGTACTGTACGTTTAAGAACTAATTTAAATTCCAGGTTTAACTTAGCTCAAAACATTAGTACTATTTAAAATTTACTATAGTGTTTACGATTTATTTAGAATTTATTAGTAGAATTGCAAAGTCAATCACAACTAACTTATAAAATAATTTGCAGGCTCAAAGCCGATTAGGGCTGATCAGCCTTTACTAAACTGGGATGACATTACAAACATTGATTGTCAGTATTCGCCGTTATTTTTAGATCATAATTATTATTTACTAGCTTTTGATCGCGGCTTCGCTCGTGTGAATGTCGTGTTTATCTATCCCTCGGGAGCAGTACTTTTTCTCTAGATTCTTTCAGGTACCGTATGTCCATTTTTGTACTCCTGACGTCGTATACGCAAAATTTCATGATATGAGTAGTTAAGGGGTGAAAACATAACAAACAAACTAACTCAAATTCATCTTTGTAATGTTAGTAATGACTATTATTATACTCGACTAAATTTTACTCGCGGCTTCGCTCGCTTTAATATAGATTTGACCAATCCTTCAGGAACAGTACTTTTTTCGGGATGGAAGTATTCTATATACTTCTCTATATCACTGACAATGTGTATAACAAACTACATGCTGATTGTTTGAGTAGTTAAAACGTAAAAACTCACATTCACATTTATAATATGAGTAAGGATCATGTTGAAATGTATAAAAAGAAAAATACATAATAAAAAATATTCACGAGACGCGATGTACTACCGACCTTATTTTAGGTTAGCTGTTGTTTAATGTTTCGCTTAGGTTTATCAACTAAAAGTGCCGACCTTTAGAACTTTGACTGAATTGCTTTTTTATACTTTCCCTTTTTCGAGAAACAATTTTCAGACTAATTTGAATTTATATTTAATAAAGCCACTCTAAACCTGGAAAAGTGGAAACAGAAGTTTTCCAATGTTTAATCATTTAACGTAATTTACAATGTTATATATATTTTTTTATCAGAGTTAGCTTTTAGTATATTAGGTAATAATTTAGTAATTATTTTAAAATGTACTGTTACAGTGTAAAAATAATTAATAATTAAACGGTATGTAAGTATACATTTATCTAAATAATTGCGTTATATTACTGGATCAGGGATGAAGTTCTACCGTTTCGAATTTCAAGATAATTTTCCAATGTTTGATGGAATTAACCTCACGGTTTTTATTCTCATTTTTTACAATATAAATAAAATTAATAATGAATTCATACATAAACTTAATAATGTGCCATTTGTAAAAATGATTGACTATTCCCCGGTTTCTGAGATACTCGGTTAAACTACCAATAGTTATTGACTCAGCAAAGTTATCCATAAAATAAACTGTAAAATGGCCCGTTGAGTTTTACTGACATTTTATAATTTATCGTATGATTGCGTATTCAGAATTTGACAAGTTATCGAACCGATAACGCTCTTGAACATATGAACTACAATTAAAGAACCTCCAAAACCGGGCATGAATCGTGAACTTCATTGAAATACGCAAAGGTACTAAATAATAAATCACGTCAAAATACTTTTTTTTATTAATAGATATATTATTACATATATACTATAATATATAATATAATCTAAAATTCAACCGCAGCGCCATCTTCCGGTTCCAATTGTGAATCTAAACCATTCCCGGATCCACTGGTACACGCACACAAAGTTTCATCAAAATTGGTCCAGTCGTTTAGGAGGGGTTCAGTGACATACACGCGTACAGAAGAAATTTATATATGAGACTAGTGGGACGGGCGGACGTTGACCTGCCTTGATAATAAAAAAAATCTAAAACTCAACTGCAGCGCCACCTACCCGGTCCAATTGTAAATCTAAACCATTCTCGGATCCACTGGAACACGCACACAAAATTTCATCAAAATCGGTCCAGCCGTTTAGGAGGAGTTTAGTGACATGCACACGTACAGAAAAAAATTATATATATAGATTTAATTAATCTAGTCTATAAATAAATTACATTATTTCATAGCACTCATCAATTTATTCGTACCTAACGAAAGTACACGCCTAGGATCTGACGACTTTGTAAATTAATACACAAAGTGCTTCGCCTTCCAAACATCCATCAAGTTAAAAGATATTAAACGTTAGACTATAAAACCTTACACGAATATAATATAAATTTATATTGCTGCAAAAAGTGTCTTTTCGCGAACGGAAAGAGATATCAAGTTTTAGAGATAAAACATTTTAATATTTGCGAACTAAATCTATCAAAATAAACAAGGTGATGAACGAAAAGTTTTGTACGTTGCTGAAAATCTGTGTATTTCGAATAAAAATAATGTACATTCAGCCTAGGCCTAAATTCACATGTACATGATTTTTGCATTCGTAATACACAGAAAATACAAAAACAAAATAGTATTGACATTATAAAGAAAACAATTTTTGTGGATGGATGGATGTTTGCTACTCTTTCAGCCAAAAACTACTGAACGGATTTGGATGAAACTTTACAATAATATAGCTTATACAAAGGAATAACACATAGTTAGGCGTATATTTTATTACGTAATTGACAGCCTATAAAATTATCCTTTAAAAATAATACAAAAGTAATTTTTAACGCGATATCCGCGTGCGGTACCTCCGGCTTAGCTAGTTCGTAATAAAACTGTTAAGCGACCCCACGAAATGTAATAGTCGAACGATAATAAAGGAAGCAGTTATGGATTCGTAGGGGTTCTTGGCACTGACATTGTGAATACACGGGGTATTTAGAGTTGGTAAAGACTACACACACACTATTTTAAAAAGATATTGGTAAATTGGCTGAAATGTTACTATAAGTGTCAAGCAAGTGTGAAAAACCTCCACATGAAAGCTATTTCGCCTTGCACTGGATAAATTGCAAGAGTTACGCGAAAATAGCGTAGTGTCATCATCATTTATAAAAACAAAGTCCCGGGCGGCTGGTAATGTTTAAAGTAATTGACTCTATTTTACTCATATTTAGAAATGCGTTACTAAAATAGTCGGAATTTCAATCGAGATTAGAGCTATCACATACGTTGTATTCTTACAACTACGCATTTCCTTACAAGATCATAGCGATAGTAACAAATTCATAAATATTTTAACATTATCTACTTCAAAATGTGAGTCAATATTAAATTCGATGATTGATATTATGAAATTAATATTGAAAAAATATTCTTCTTCAAAATTGGTACATAAACAAAGAGAATTTTAATTTATACGAGGTTCTTGATATCGACGTGTTTTTAGTAGTTGGTAGAGCCATGCTGAAGCTATTACTGGTGTCAGCATGAATGGGCCGGCTCGCCTGGGGTAGTACCACACTCTCACAGAAAACCGACGTGAAGTAATAGTGAGAGCGCCTGTGGCCCACCTCCCCTCCCTCCTCACTCTCCCCCCTTCCCTGCAAAGACAAGTTGGCAACGCACTTGGGACTCCCCTAATGTTGTTAGTGTTTATGGACGGTGGTGATCATTGAATATCAGGTGACCCACCTGTTCATTTGCCTTCTATGATGTATATATTTAAAAAAAAATGTGATGACGAATGGATCTCGTTATTTAAAAATCACCGGGCGGTTAGTGAGACCGAAACCTAATTAACTAAATATAGCAGTACATTTTCATTGCTCCCAATTTTCTATTAATTTATTACTATTGCTCAGATATTCAAATACGAATAACTGCTATCAGCTGATTAAACGAAAATTTACGTTCAAAATAAATATTTTCAGAAAAGATCAACCAAAAAAGTTAGATAGAGCAACTCTTCCTGACATCCTAGATTCATCTCACATATGGTTTTTCAATTTGAACTAACATTATGTTTTGATCTTGACCGAATTATTCTATATCACGAGGTTAAGTTGTAGTCTAAACGGCAGTGTTTGCACAACAAATCCCGACGGACTATAGCAAGCCAATAATTGTCTAAGTTTAAAACAGGAACACCGTGTACAATTGAACAGACGAAATTCAACGCAAACTATTCCCTTCTGGGTAAACTGCGGCCGATTTAACTTGGCCACGAAGCCGCGATGCATGCAAAGTTATTGTTGGAATTTGCTTGACAATTTTCAAAGCCTATTACGATTGTGGCTTCACCAATTGATCTAAATATTTTACCATAAATTCGTAACAGAAACTTACTGGCTATCTACTATAACCGACTATATATATATATATATATATACTACTAGCGTGCCGGGCGGACGTTGTACTGCCTAAATAATAAAAAAAATCTAAAACTCAACCGCAGCGCCACCTACCCGGTCCAATGTAAACCATTCTCGGATCCACTCGAACACGCACACAAAATTTCATAAAAATCGGTCCAGCCGTTTAGGAGGAGTTCAGTGACATACACACGTTCAGAAGAAATCATTATAAAACAAAGTCCTCTGCCACGTCTGTCTGTCTGTCTGTTCGCGATAAACTCAAAAACTACTGAACGTATTTTCATGCGGTTTTAACCAGTGGATAAAGTGATTAATGAGGAAGGTTTGGTATATAATTTATCAAGGTTTTTTTTTATCATCAGGGCGGGACGACGTCCGCCATGTCCGCTAGTTTATATATAAAGAAGAAGAAGATATATAACTAAACATAGTCATATTTTATATACCTACGTCCTTGCTCTACCTCCAAATCTCTAAAAGATTTCTCAAAATATTATTTTGGGGCCCCGCAGATCGCCTAGCTACTATAACTATATATAACTAATATAATATATATACTACATATAGTACTACATATAGTATAATATATATACTAACTATATATATAACTAACTATAACTTTACTTTGTGAGCTCTAGCATCATCTAACTTCGCCACTCCGAATCTCCAACGCACTTAATCCACTATTATTTGATATCAATGGTTATAGAAAGTTAATTATGAAGGAATGCAAGATATTTGTACACCCTAATTGGTAAAGGATTGTATAATTAATATAAGATTCAAAGTCGGAGATGACCGGTGACAATCTCGGATACTTATACGTCAAACAGCGTGCTCAGCATTTTGGTGTAATAATTATGATTATGTACATATAGATTTTAGCTGTTGAAGAACAAGGCCTGAAAAGCGAGAAATAGAAATGGTGGTAGAATCGGTGATGAAAGATAACTGCCCCTTCATCCCAAGTTTTTCATATTTGGTTATTACTTATGTGGTATCTAAGCCTAATTTTTTTTAACTACAATGTTAGAACCTGAATAATAATTAGAACAAATAACAAATTCATTATATGTCACGAGTTAATTTAATGAATTAAATAGTAAAGCATCTAATTCTCCTTTTTAATTACAATGACAAACACAAATACATCGCTTATACATAAAAGCTGCAATATTTGAGGGTAAAAGACTTATATACGAATTACTCAAATGTTTAACTCCTCCACAAAACGGTTTTGTATTATAGCGCGACTTTAATAATGATGCAACCCCATAAAATTCTATGGATTAATTCTACCAAACAGAATTCTAATTTGTCCGTGTTTCATTAGCCCCCTGATTAATTAAGACGCCGTATATTTTTTGTTTCCTCATGTTTTAACCATAAAATACCGTGCCATTTGTGAAATTAAAGCAGTGCTTAGGATATTTTTAATGAGGGAAAAACTGGGTCGGGCCAGCGGAGCGGATCAAATTTTTCTTCTCACTTGCATTTAAACACAACGGTTTAGGCGTAATGCAAAAGCTGAAATTGGACAGCATGAAAGAATGATAAACAGGTGTTACAGGAAAACCCATTTTTATTATTTTATGGAATTTGTCCTAAACCGAGATATTAAGTGACTACGTGAATATAGATGATAACACACTAAGCCTAAAATTTGTATCAGAATTGTAGGCACCGAAAGATATTGACGACTTTCCCGACAAATTTACAAAATTGGTTGGTGTAATAGCCATGACAATACTATAGAGCCAATGACTAAAAACTGAGTCATGTCACTGTGTACAGCGGGTAATTAATTATCTCATCAAAATCTTACATGTGAAATGAGAGCCAAGTGCAGTATTACTATATATGCCTTGGTTGTTGACTTCCACGACAAAAGAAGTGAGATCTAAATGGGTGCCAAGTTCAATGGTCAGTCATAACAATATAAAATATTTTATAACAGATCAAAATATTCGACATGTTTAACTGAAATAGTTTTTGAGTTATGAGGGTGTCAAAAGTGACTCCAAATGGTTCGTGTAATATTACACACGGTAGTGCGTGCTCGCGATTCTTTTTGTTTGACCTTGGCTTGGCACGCTACCGCGTGTCTAGATTCTCGGATATCAAGGATCTGCTCGAATTTGAATCGTAATTATTATAATGTAACTAGTAGTAGTTATATGAAATGACCATAAAAAAAAACTTACTCATTCACATAGTAGTGTCCATTGTAATAATTACTCTGCGTCTTTTAAAAATAAAACAGTATTTAGCACTTATCTCCATCATCATATTTGGTAACTAATACAGAATTAAAATGTATATAAAATTGAAGTATCTTCTGCTTGTTTGGACTAATCAACGTCCTTTTGAATGGCTGGGTGAATCAATTTACTGGCAGATAAAGAACTTTCCAGAATATTATTCGAGCCAGAGTATTCTAACAGCCTTCTAAGAATTTAAGTGAAGTAACTTAAAATCATTAAAACGTGGTAACGGTTAAAGAAATTTAGAAATTAACATAAAAAAAAAAAAAATTAAAGGCAGCTCACGATTAATCAAGATAAAACGCGCAAAGCTACACCAAAACCATTTTCTTCCTAGCACATGATAAAAAAAAATCGATAAAATAAATAAACACCAAGCAGAATTATCGCTGAATCTCAGAACTTGAGCTACCAACACAAGGAACAAGTCCATAGACTTAAATAAAAGACGCCTTCCAATTTAAGATGTGAAAAAATGTAAAACAACTTTAGACTCCGTAAGTCGCCGCTGTACAAGATTGAAAGCTTTGACAAAAGAATTTTGACTACGTCCCACGCGTTGAGACAATTTCTTCTTTTCTCCGTTTCATTTACTTCAACTACTTCGTCCTGGATTAGAAACCAGTATAAATAGTATTTATACGCGGCTGACCCTGAACTTTTTCGCTCGTTGATTCTTAGCTTTTTACGAATATCTAATAACGTAGATTAATAATTTTGTATCTATAAACGAGTCATCGTAACCCAGCTTAAGATGCTAATTGATAGAAACCTGAAATTTGACAGAGTTGTTGACTTCAAATTGTAATAAAAAATGGGTCAAACTGGATTGCCATTACCATACACCATATGTATCACTCACCATAGTGGGATGATCAAGGTTTTCTCGTTCCGGGATCAGGCCGTTTATTTGCAGTTACCTAGGGAAGTAGTCGGGACCTATGTCGACTCTATATTATTAGCATATAACGTTGAATATGTAAAACATTGTAATTTTAATTAAAATGAACTTGATTGTGTTTACCATTGCTCCGGAGGTGGTTTTATAACAAAAATTATACAAAGTTAATAATAATCGTACATTTTCACAAAGTTAACAATTAAACAAGATCTAATTAACATCGAAGTAAACAAAACGCCGCAATAATCCGGCCCTTTGGAAGGTTTTGTACGTTATAAAATAAAATTACCAACGTCAGACCTATTAAAAAATCTATTTAAAGCTGTATGTTATTTGTTTGTTATTTAATTTGTGTAGTGGTTTTAACAAATAACCCTTGTTTTTTTATTTTCAGATTCTCGTAAAGATGCTTAGTTGTGCCTACAATGTCTTCTTTTATGAGTAGGATTTGCTACAAGACTTTGCACACTACAAAAACACGTAGAAGAAGTAAAGCGAACACAAACATATAGCCAACGAGATAGACACAATGAGAAAGAAGTTGAAGTAAGATAGCTTTTTAACATTTAATATTGCTCACAATGATTAACTACACATGGCACAATATACTCTACTAAGCTTGCACGAGGAATGAAATGTGTGTTATGCACTGATTAAAAATACCTAACTGATTAACGACCTGAGATAAGTTAAGAAACAGAATGATTAGACTTACGAGCACTTGAAACCATTGTCGTGGGGGTTGTACTCATGGCCGCGCTGTGTGTCACACTAGTGTTTATAAACTAGTAGTGTTAGGATCAAGTCAATAAACCGATGAATTATTAATAAATGTTAATCATAATTCTTCTTTCGCGTCGTTGGTTGAGGTTAATGTTTATATGATACGAGTAGATTAAACCATTAATATAGCTACAAATTCCACAATATCAGTGGTGTTTTCCGATATCCATGAATCCCTATTTGCTTAAGGTACAACAACACTTCTGAACACACAGATAAATCTAATCCTCCAAGCAGGTAACTTTTGTTACTAGACTTTGTCAAACTCTTTATGAGGTTGGATCGTAGTTACCCGGACGAGCGAGCATAGTCCGCCACAGTTTATTTCGCACCTTCTCAAAACCCTCTATAGACTATGTGGATTATATGAAGCTAACTTTATTTTTAAGACTTCTCCCAAAATTATGTTTAATGATGTATTTTATCTATCTCGTGCTTACGTTCCTCAACTGCAACTACGATGATCCCACGAATGGTACCTACATAAAGTTTTATTCGGTATATTCTAATTATGATCAAACAATATCTGTATTACACTAGTTTCTTAATGTTGAATTCGATGATGGAATGGTGAAATAAAATGATTACTTTGCTCTTGTTTTTTTAAGGAATATATATTTTTTGTAACATGTTATATTGTCATCTATAGAACAGAATTATATTGTGTATAGGACATTATCTTAAAAAAATCTAGCGTTACGTAAAAAGTAAGGTAAAAAGAAGTCCAAACAATATTTTTAATGTTTTTAATAGATTTCCTTCATGAACAGGATAATAGATAAGATCTTTATTAATATAAGAAAATTCTATTATTGAACAAAAATAAACCAATTCACAAGAACAACCAAGTTTAAACTATAGCCAAATTTCTAAAAAAAAAGACTGTTCTGGCAGTCGAATAATTTATTCATATGGTTGAATAACTTGACCAAAAAGTCACGAAGGCGGCCTAAATCATGTCACACATAACATAAATATTAACGGAGACGTAAACTTTTGGACAGTATCGCAAGATGTCAGTCTTACCAGTACTGTTTGGGAAGCTGGAAACTGTAAACATCGCTGTGACCCGTTTAATATTTCAACGACACACTTATCTACCCTAGTCACAGAGATTATAACACCGTAGAACGGGCATAAATTATCATAGTAATTATTTTAAATATTTTTTCCGGATTATATCATCATTAATTAGATCATTATGACCAACTTTAGTCCCATTCCCCTATGAAAACTTTAAGGACTTTTCAACGGGACAATATAGCGATAGTGATTTTTAACGAACCACTATATTTTTTGATCATATTATTGCCTACTATTAGAAGGATTTTAGTTATTTTCTCAAAATAACATAAACACAAAAGTATCTTTACAAATTCATGCAATAAATTCTGCAAACTAGCTTTGAAGAATAAAATATTCCAAAGTGAGCCAACATTTTTATGATAACTATTTTTTACTAGTCCACAAGCACTGCCGGATACTTTATAAAATATATCATAAGATTATATCATAACTATATGGTTACATTCTACTCTATTTATAAAGTTATTTTGGCCTAAATTTCTATGAAAAATATTCAGCTCTGTTAATAATAAAAATAAAAAATAGAGTCACTCGCAAAACTCACCTTATCATAGACAGGTTAATCGACTGACGTGTATTTAACAATTTTTATTACGCTTTACTTAATAGCTAGTAATTCAATGTTAGTATTTTTATTATTTATTTATTTTCATCAAACAGTATTTTTCATTTGATTTAAAAAAAAATAGCTTTTGCACCGTTGCGTCGAAATAATTTTAGAAATTTATCTTCCTTATGATAGAGTTTATGATACACTAAGATTTTTTTCTAACACGTTTCCATTACTTTTTGTAATACGCATTTTAATAGTGTTTATTTTGTTTAATCCAAATGAAAGTATCTGAAACGATATAAATGTATTAATGATATTAACAATTTCGGGACGTTTTATGTCATCAATGTATTTTATATGTGAGCATAAATATCAAAACTAGTGTCTCGAACAGCCGATAGTAAATAAAACGTCCATCTCTGCGCACTTTGTATTTTATTACCGTACATTCATTATCCGTCCTTAAAGAAGTACCGTTAAAGTTCATATTCGACCTGGCATGAATTTTCAATATCACACCTGTTGTGTGATCTTGTCGCCTTTTTCAAGGAAAGGGGAGAATTTATCGTTGAAGGCTTTGGTCGACGAGTACGTTGTATAGAATATACGTTGATATGACAAATTACATAAAATGTCGATGTCTAGCGTTGACAATATAATATGTCGAACAGGGAGATAGCTATCGCCGTCTCCGACATCACAATGATATGGGACCGGAATTACAGGAGCTCTTGCGTGAATAGAAATAGAGATATGAAAATAATGAGTGTTCTTGGCCCCACATCGCATCGTGGAGAGCGCATTATAAAGGCTCTTCCAAGAAATTTTCTTACTCGTCCCCTTTGAGAATAGCAACACCCCTGATATCGAAGAATTGTTTAAGCGTATTTACACTTTGTCTATTATTTCCACATACACAATACAATAATTGTACATATTTTAGGAGACTTAGTAAAAACTACTAATACAATAAATTAAACATAATACAGTCAACTTTACATACAGAATGGAAGTTTTGTAAACACTGACTTAAATAATTATGATTTTCGACTTCGGTCGTTAATAAAATTCTATATTTATCACTTACAAAGATACAACTTCAAAATCACAAGTTTCACGTATCATAAACAGTGCAATGCTTCCACTCGAATTAAAGATATTAAAGCTAATACCAAGTCTTCCCTCCCCCCATAAAAAAACCGTGAAGCACGATATTCCGTCAGTTTTTCACATCTCTATATCATCAATAACTTACGAGCGAAACGATAGTAAAATAACGGAAATATTTACAAAAATTCTTAACATACATTTGACATTGGCATCGATTGAACAAGAGAACTGCGATAGCAGGTGATAGATCGCTTTAGGTTCACTGAATTATGACCATGATGTGTTACGTAGCGTTTTGTTTCATTTCCTTTTTTAAACATTTATGAAGGGGTAACAAGGCAGAACAGTCGATAAATATGTACGTATACCTCTAGCTGTCTTAGTTAAAAGTCTTACTAAATATGCGGCGTCAGCACCACACACCCGTTCAATACCAGCTAAGAAAGAGATACTTTCGAGAATTTAGAAAAGAAAGTAACCACTGAAATGACACTCGATATTACAATAACTTTGTAGATCGTGACAAGAAAAGTACTTAAAAAAAAATAGATACGAGTCGATTGTAATATCATATAGCTATTTATATATTTAAATACAAAATTTACTTTCCGACATAAAATCTAATTTCAATGTTATCCCAGCGAAAACTAATAACATTTTTCTTTCTGCTAAAAGTCCGACAGCCACAATATTTGTGATACTAGGATGCCCGTTCTTCTGCTCTCATCCCAAAATGTTTTCTTTCCACCCTCCTCTATTAACTGTTAGCTCAGTGTCTCTTATATATGGTTTTTTTTTATATCATAAGAAGCAAACGAACAGGTGGGTCACCTAATGTTAAGTGATCACCACCATCATAGACACTTGCAACACTAAAAGAATCGCAAGTGCGTTGCCACCCTGTGTTTGGGGGAGGACGGGTAGGGAAGGAAGGAGGGGGAGGGGAGGTGGGTTATCCGGCTCTCCACTGACCGAACGAAACGCAACAATGCAAAGCACTGTTACTTCACGTCAATTTTTTGCGAGAGGGTGGTACTACCCCGGGCGAGCCGACCTATTCATGCTGCAACCAGTACTAGCTTTAGCGTCGCTCTACCACCTAAAAATTATATATGGCACCAATAATAGCTCATATACTATATAACACCCATATTGTTCGAGGTATTCTACACCTTTAAATTGAGTGAATTCTACTTTTAAATTTGTTGAAAATAGATACCACACGAAATAACTTTCAAATATTCAAAAAATGTAATCAGTATTATGGATCGCTTACCTTTGTATCGCCAATACTACCGCCGCTGTTATGTTCTTCTTGGTTCTCAGTAACTTTTCTCTAGTCATTAATATGCATACAGCTGCAATTTCATGCAACGTTGAATAAAAATACCAAAGGATTTTTCTTAGCCCATCTGATTAGTTCAAGTTGAAAATCTTTCGTCAAGTACGTATAGATGTGCTCCGACAGCTGCACTTGAAAATCACCTGTAGATTTAACGTGTTTACCATTTTGGACCACATTATTATTTAACATGAGATGAGATTTTGGTCAAACGCTAAAATCTATAAAATAAAGAAAAAGCTTCTAATACGCTTATCTTCTACCTAACCAACCTTCTACTTATACCAACCAACCAATATATGAGCCTTCTTCTGTTCTCCTCTATTACTTTATAACTTTCATATCTCTTCATGTAATGCCCATACCACGCTATTTCTGTTACTATTTTTATAATTCCTCGGTCATACCAACCAACCAATATATGAGCCTTCTTCTGTTCTCCTCTATTACTTTATAACTTTCATATCTCTTCATTTAATGCCCATACCACGCTATTTCTGTTACTATTTTAATAATTCCTCGGTTATACTGCATGTATACTTATTTCACCCGTCTCTCTCGTAGCCTATCATTCAGCCTGATATACCACGACAGGTCTTGTAATCGTTTTGCATATATTTTTCCTAAATTTTCATAGGAATTCGTAGATCGCGTGATTCCACGCTTGATTCCTCGAGGCTTGTCACTTCTTTTTCCATCCTGCATTTATCCTATTCCTCCCGTTCCGGTCAATACCACCGTCAGTATGTACCGTCGCGTCTGTACGACGTAATGTATATTACCCAACACCACTCATTCAGATTTTACTACCTTTATATCGCAATTATCAGACTAACAGTATCGATCACGTTTTTTGTCAACAGCAATACCACACACACTGCGTATATATAAATCCGGAAAAGTAGCTCACAAAACTACCGCCGGATATTGGTGTCGCCATCAATTGTCAATCGGACGTGTGGGACACCGTTCCGGGCATTGGCTAACATCTATCTTCCTTTAGGTGTCCTGCAAAGAATATTACTTTCCACCAAACATTAACAGGATTTACAACGCAGCAATAAAAAAAAGTTGTGAAAAGTCTACCATATGAACCATTTCTAATTTAACCAGTGTTAGCTTCAATGAATTAATGTCGCAATGTCTTCAAACTGATATGAAGATAGCGGCTTTTGCTGGATTGTCTTCTTTCTGCGATATTCTTTTTCTTTATTTGTTAATTCTTTAAACATGACAGAACAAAAATGACGTTTTTGACGCATGATATGATAAGATATACACATCTTATCATTTTATAAGTATACATATATTACTAAATATAAATTATACTACAAATATAAGAGGAAAGCGAATTATAATATATAAAAATATAATATAAAAACGTAAATGTAACCCATAGAAGCGTCACTAATATTGTACGTAAAATAGCACAAATGTATGATAAAAGAAAACACGCCGTTTGGCTACGTATTCGTCAAGAGCAAAGCGATAGGAGAAAGGGCAAAATAACGGTAACAAATTAGCAAATTCAAATTATGTACAAGCCATAATAAATATTAAGAAAGAACCTTTGAACTTGAAATGTGTGCTACCTGATGTACGATGTACCTACATCTTTAGAGCAGTGATTTCTAAACGCCTACTTAAAATTACAAATTCAGACTATGTAAGCCAAAATGTGCACTCTGCCATATGCAAGCTAAATGTGTAGCCATTTCTGCTATAGCATCAACTAGCAGCAAATTTGAAAATTGACAAACTAAATACGAATTCAAGCGAAATCATTTTTATAAAAGAAGCGCTCAGTTTATCCGTCTATTTAAGGCTTCAGTAATGCATTATTTTTACAGCTAATATTATATTGTTATCTTTAACAAAACCCGTTTACAGATAATGTTATTTTTTATCTTTTACTATTATACTTTCCAGTTGGAACCGGTTGTAGAAAACTTTCTTTTGTTACAAATTAACGAATGTCTAAAGATAGGAAGCAATCCAGATACGGAATTAGGTACGGAGTTTTATTGTTATTTTTAGGTTCTTATTGAATTGTATTTTATAGGTCTGCTCAGGTATAATTTTGTTATTATATTTTAATTAACTTTCTAATGAAGAAAACTTGAAATTTTAAACTTAGTACACTTTTATTTTTCGAACTGACTACGCTATTGGCCTAGTAAGGCCTTAACAGCTTCACCGGACTACTAAGGCGAGCGCTTAAGGCACCCAACTGATTTAATTTTGAGGACTAGCTCAAGGGTGCACGGCACACCTATACTTAGTACACAATTGGATGACAAAGTACCCCAACGAATACAAAGAAAAGAGGGTTAATGAATTAGTTTAATGATTGATTGCATAGACGAATGAATTATTTAGTTAGATAGATATCATAATTTTGTATATTAAATATTACGAAATTAAATTAAACTAAAATAAAACTGTGTCTCGTTAAATTTTATATATGTCTACTATAAAGCAGAAGCTATAAATTCTTGAAATTTACAAAACCTCTGAAAAGCATTTCATTACATAGTATAAAACAAAGTCCCCTACCGCGTCTGTCTGTCTGTCTGTTCGCGATAAACTCAAAAACTATTGAACGGATTTTTATGCGGGTTTCACCAGTGGATAAAGTGATTCTTGAGGAAGGTTTTAGTATATAATTTGTTATGGTTTTTTTTTTATAATTAGGGTGGGACAACGTCTGCCAGGCCCGCTATTAAAAGTATAAAATAATTTCTCTTAGTTTCATACAAATTTCTAAAACTTATACAGATAGCCCCAAAATTTGGTATTGTAATGTTTTAATAAATACAATATTACTTATAGGAGTTGAAACAAAACATGCAACGCATAACTGAAAAAATGTATAATATAGCTATCGATAACAAAATACATGATTGAATACGTATCGTTTGCAGTGTAATAAAGTTTTTAGGAGAGCTGTTAGTGCATCTTTTTCATGCGCTTCGCATTTTACAGTTTTAAATATGACAAAGCTAATAGCTATTCAAAATTCTCAGTCACAAATGTAGATATTCTGTAGGGGTTTAGGTGTCAATATGGGGTTTTCAATCCTTATGAAAGTAAGATATTTTTAATATATTTAATTTGTATAATCGCGATATACAAAAAAATATTAATGATTATCGAATGATTGTATATTGAATTAGATACAAGTATATGATTTAGAGGATTGAATAAACTTCATAAATTTTGTTGAATGCCTCAGTAATTGTGATTTTCTTTTATAACGTGTATTATATTTTCCGTAAACAATGTTTATAATAATCTGAATACACTGTTAAACTTCGACTTAGGTAATTTTATAAGAATTGTATAGACACCTGAATTCCAAAAGGAAATAAAATTAATACTAATATTATTTTATATTATACTAGCTTCTGCTCGCGACTTCGTTCGCGTGGAATAGTTACTTTGGGCTAACTCTAACACGCAGCGGAAGCTATCAAGAGGAAAAAATACCCGATTTAGAAACATTCTTCACTGGTGTTCCGCTCCTATTCCTTTTAGGGTGATGATATTATAGCCTATAATCTTCCTCGATAAATGAGCTATGTAACACTGAAAGAATTTTTAAAATCGGACCAGTAGTTCCTGAGATTACCACCTACAATGTCACAAACTCACAAACTTTACCTCTTTATAATCATTACATAGTATAAAACAAAGTCCCCTACCGCGTCTGTCTGTCTGTCTGTTCGCGATAAACTCAAAAACTACTGAACGGATTTTCAAACTGTTTTCACCAGTGGATAAAGTGATTCATGAGGAACGTTTAGGTATATAATTAGTCAAGGATTTTTTTGTAATCAGGGCGGGACAACGTCTGCCGGGCCCGCTAGTATTAGTATAAATACATTTCCTTCTTTTTTCGACTAACTAATATTATTTATTGTAAACTAAAGAAAAAGGCCAAACATAGATATAATAAAAAAAATAATAGTCCGCCCTTGATTCCGAATCTGAAAACTTGGAAAATAAGAACGTGGAATTTAATAAAACTGCGTTCGTGTGAAACTTACGGAACATCGTTTCCCTCTTACAGTATTTTGTTTGATACATTAAGTAAGAACAAAAAATTCTTAAGACAAAAGTTTGCGCAATAAATATTCGTAGCATGTCGAATGAATCCTTATAATAAACTTATCAAAAGCCCGGTCGTGGCCACAAGGGACTTAAAACAACTGGCCACCCTACGACCTGGTACTGAAGACACTTGCTTCGTTTTATTAAAATGCGTAAATATAAAGAAGCTCTTATTAACCTGATATCGTCAAACGTGAAAACTACTAAATGTATCGGCATAATATAACCTTTCGTTACGAAATTTTACGTAGATAGTATCTAAGCTACTTGTTTTTTGGATTCGATTGACCTTTTGCCATTTTGATGCCCAATGAAGTGGTCGGAAAACAGCTAGTTAACTCATAATTTTGTTTCAATACACTAATTAATTCATAACATCGCACTGTTCCTTTTGAGACCCCTTTTTCCCTCCTTCATACGTTTTAAGGTTAAATAACAAGCTCACCTAATATTAAATGAAGATGTGAACTGAAATATTAATGCACTAAACCTAGAGGCAGTCTGGTTCGCCAATGCGGTTGCCGGAAGACACTCATAAGTGCTTGGTGTCAGATTCTCAATATTGGAGTGGCAGCTCACTAGGACGGAATTAGGATATATATTCTCACACTGTAAACTTCGGGTCATCGTAGAATTCAAACTTACGTTGATCGACACAGTGCCCTAATACGTCAACACCATCGACACTATCGACCGATGTCATTTATAAAATGAACCATAAAGTAATTTTAACCAATGCAACTTTTAGATAATGACTACGAATACGTGATAATGTCGTAGTCCGGTGATGCTGTTAAGGCCTGTTGTAAATAACTAAGTATAGATACTACCAGCGCCATCTTGTGACATATTTGTGAACAATTCATTAGAGTATCTATTGTTTCTTTAAATAAATTATCATTCAGTAATCGCAGTCGAAGCACGTTGTTTTATTATAAGGCCTTACTAGGCCAATATTGTAGTCAATTCGAAAAAAAAAGTGATAATTTCGAAAATTATGCAAAGCCGAGTAAAAAACCAATGCAAAACTTGTTACCTTGAAACGCTATAAAAAACAAAATTTGACATAGTACAATTTTAATATTATACTAAAAATCTGTAACCAGAGCCATGCCACTACGTCCCCGTTTCGTCCCACGTCGCATTGACCCCTCGATTCAAAGGTAATAATGGCAACCCTTGAATACCTCGTTACCGGAACTTTCTTTGAATGTAGACTAAAAAAATAAACAGAGGATTAGATATAATAGAAGCACGTGTTAAATAATTTTACTTAGGCTTTATACAATTTAATTCGACGAATGGACTAAAGAAGAATGCCTGAACGCTTTACATACGTTAGAACTATGTACGCCAAATAAATTCTATGATGATTTTTAATGTAAAAGTTAACACTATACTTACGTATCTAAAGACATGCTTCAAGTGAATAGACTTTCAACTAAGTAGCATAGTCATATATCATAGACAAACAATGGTTTATAGTACCATTTAAAAAAAAACCTGTATTCTATGACCAAAACTTCCTGATTTCACGCAAGTACTTTAAAACAATGAAAATATTAAACCAAATTATAAGCTTACTACCGTTTGCCCGCGGCTTCCCTCGGGTTAGTGTTTAACCTATGAAAGCGTAGCAAACAAACAAATTTTTATTTCCATATATAATATTATAGTTACGATAGCGTAGGCACTTAAGAAGAATTTCTGCAAATGTATCCTCTAGGGGGTTAGATAAGGCATAGCGGGTCAAAAATAGAATTGTTCCTGAAATGTGCTAATCAAAAATGCTGTCAGTCACAGGGTTAAATTATTTTTAATCTTTTTTATTGTCACTAGTGTAATCTCAATAATCTCCACTAAAGTTTGGAGGTCTCTGCTCTCTAAAACTGCTCTGTGCAATGGCTGAACGAGGCGCAAAGCAAGCTACATACATAAATACTACTCTGAGACGCTACGTAGATGCAAGTTATGTGTGGAAGCCTTCGCCTCGCTACTATATTTTCTATCAAAATGCAGCGCGATTTATTATAGAAAGGAAATGGGAAATTTTAAAGACGCAGCACTCTATTTTCCAATCTCAATCATTGAATAAGATATTATATAAACGTCTATAGATATTGAATATTAAGAAAAGACAATACGGATTTCATTAAACAAGGAAACATGAACGTCAAGAAATTTGTACTCCATAGCATGGAAATCGTGGTTTTGAATTCAGGTAAGATAGTAAACATTTTATTTGAGTTCGAAAGAGTTGATTGTCCACATCTAAAGAGCAAACCATAGTACGCATTCTTCTTAATAAGAAAAATATTATGTTATATATCTAACTTATACGAATACAATGCTTTCCATACGCTAATTATCTTCGTACCCTTATCCCACCTAAGTAGGGTCGGCATAACATGTTTTCCTTTTCCACCCTCCCCTGTCAGATGTTATCTCGGTATTTACACATTTTGTACACACAATCCATTAACACTTTTTTTGTCTTCTTCTACTTGTATATCCATCCACCTTCGTAATTAAAACTTTTTTAGTTACTTGACTTTCATCTCTCCTCATAACATGGTCATAACATGCCAACCTATTACTCCTCAACTTTTCTGTTACTGCTTCTATTCAAACTTCATCTGATATACTCTACTACGTCTCTACCACATGTAATCTTCTCTCATTCGTCTCTAACCTAGTCCATCAAGAATCATCTGAAAATTACCACACACCGAGATAACATTTAAACGGTTAGCAATTAGAAACAATTCGAATTGCTATTAAATTGTTGTTCTCTACTTACGAAGTTCGTATTAATTGGGAAGGGTCTAGTAAATTATTAACATTTCAGTAGATTACTTAATTACTTGTGATTCTTGTTAAGGTCCTCGGGTGCGAGCCCCGAAGTTGTAGCCTTAGGAATCGTATATAATTAATTATACATAAATATTATGCACTGTTCTTAGTAATAAGGTACTTCTATACCATAATATTGTTTTTTCGTACTTTTAATTTACTAATTAAATAATAGGAAATCAACTACGTGGGTCCTTTTTTTTCTTTGTCCATACTAGTTGTTTTCGTAAAGCGATCATTTGGAATTGACAATATAAGGAGAGAGAGGGGTTATCGCAACTTGATACGATTCAGTACTTCACTCCTTTGACGTGTTGCGTGAGCATAATATTAAGTCCCCAAAATTTCTTAGTTCTGATATAGATACAAGTCAGAGAGTCGAGGTAATTTCAAAGTCCGTTAAATGTCTTAAGATTAGCAATCACATGCTTGAGAAAATTATCGAACGATTTGATTGCAGACTCCTTCTCCATCAAGCGCAAAAGATCGAATGGACATGTACGAAGATTATCACAAAGCATTATTTGCCCTAGTCTCTTCGTGCTAAGCCTGGGGCAATCTTGAAGCAAGTGTTCAATTCGAAAGTGTGTGTGTATTATACTTTATTAAGTTTGACCACTATCGTACCTGATACTAAGTGATTATGTAGTCTAAGATGGTAACCAAGCTAAACCAAGAAGGGACTGACTCCCAAGTGCAGCAGCTGAAACATGCCTATAGGTGCTTGGCGGCAGGTTTTCAACATGAAGGTGGTAGCTAGCCAGGCGGAATTAATCAACATCCGAGTAGGTCGCATCCTTGAGCCATAGCGCATCCTTGAGCTAGTTGTCAAAATAAAATCGGCTGAGTGCCTTAAGCGCTCGCTCGCCTTAGTAGTCCGGTGAAGCTGTTAAGACCTTGGTTGGTCAATAGCGTAGTCAGTTCGAAAAAAACAAAAAAAAACCGAGTAGGTACGCTACCAATGAGCAATTATCAGTTCAAAATGATGAGTTTTGAGATTCTTCATAATTGCCCTTACGTATTTGTTTCTTCTATATATAGAAGAACGTAGATAAGAACTAAGGAAGGATTATTGAAAATTCAATCCCCTAAGGTAGTGGAAAAGGGATTGAAAATTTCTATGACAATTGGTCATTTCTAAATATTGTGCTATGAAAATGTTAATCAAATAAATACCTTATATAGTCGTTTATAAAGATACAAACGCAGACAAAGTCGCGAACGACTGCCAGTCAAAAATAAAATATATAGGCGTCTCTATATTAACACGATCCAATGTGATATATTAAACTTCTTATTCTTTAAGAGTAATTTTATATACTGTATATTTAAATGAAGAAAAGTCATTAAAAAAAACAAAGTACCAAAGTATGAAAAGAAACACAAACAAATAAAAATTCTGCTCATTAAGTCTAACCTTAGTGACCGCCTTTTTACTTAAAACCAGCAAAGAAATATTTAAGCGCTTTCTCACAGAAATGCTAAATTATAAGCTTAGGAGTAAACAGGAGTGTAGGTACACCACATTACTCGTTTTGCAAAGATATTATTTTTTTTATTTTTTTTTATTTTAAATTCTTAGGGAAACTTACAGCTAGACAAAAGAAAATACATTACATGTTAAAACATAAACGATGGACATTTACAAGTTTCCGCATCTATAAGAAAATTTTCATTTTCCTTAAGAAAGTATGATCCGAATAAGGAAATTAAGAATCAAAAAAGCTGGAATTAAGAGCGCATTTAAGTTTCTGAACACTAGTGTTAAACAGATCTACGTTCAGATCACTAAATAATTTGTTAACACTGTTACCAACTCTAATTATGTACGAATTTTGCCTGTAGGTCGCCTTAACAACCGGGTTATAAAGTACACTATGGTTTCTGCTAGGCACAGCTGGTACACGCAAGTTAATCTTACTCAGTAATTGCGAACAATCAATTTTACCAGTGAGAATACAAAGAAGATATACTATATCAGCTATTTTTCTGCGCTCATATAATGCAAGTATATGAAATTTTTTACAGCGCAAATTGTAATTAGATAAATATGTTTTAGATTTAAACTGTAGGTGACGAAGAAATCTTTTTTGAATTTGTTCAATGCGAACATTGTATATACTGTAAGAGGGATACCAAATTTGAGATGCATATTCCAGCTGAGATCGTACAAAAGAGCAATAAATTATTTTAAGGGTTTTAACGTGTTTGAACTCATTTGATAATCTGAGCACAAAACCTAGTGCTTTCGAGGCTTTTTTACAACACTATCGACGTGCTTATCAAATATTAACTTAGAGTCAAATATAACACCCAAGTCTTTGACTGTATTAATTCGTGTTAATGTTGTATTTTGAACTTTGTAATTGAATAAAACTGGAGTAGGTCTTCGGGACAACGAAATTACATAACATTTATCTATATTTAAGTACAATTTATTAATATGACAGTAATATTGAATTTTTTTTAAATCACTCTGAATGGAAACAGCGTCCGAAATTGTTGTAACAGGACTAAGAATTTTAAGGTCATCGGCACATAGAAGAATTTTGAAGAATTATAGTATCCTTTAACTGTAGTAGATAATATTAAATTCGTCAACTTCGAGTTAATTGTCGTATAATTTCTTATTGCTCTATACATAAGGCAAAATCAAAACTGACTCATAATTATTAGTATATAATTTATACATATATAAAACTGGATGTTGGTTTATATATTTTACTGTTAATAAAGTTTTATATTGTACTCCAACGTTGATAAAATTGTGTTGGTGTTGATATTATCCGCGTATTAGATCAAGAAAATACTTGATATAACAAGCAAATACAATATTAATTTTAAATATTATATATATTAGTACACGTGCAATTTGCTAGTAAATCTTATGTCGTGAATGTTTACAATTGGTTTTTAACTGCCCCTTTGTATGGATATCATTCAGATATTTTCTAATCAGATTTAAAAAAATAAAGTGAGGAAACGGTTGGAGCTAAAGGTGTGGTTAACCTCTACGAGCCTGATTATTTATTTAAGGCTGTGTTTACAATTTATGCGTAGATCATGAACGGCTATTTCAGTATTGTTTCGTATTTATTTTCTCATATTATTGTATTTTCTAACACTGTAATTACTGATTCTTCTATCGACATGTAAGCGAGTTTTGGTGTCAAAAGGCTATTAATAGAGTGCATCAATATGTGAACGATGGTGATGTCTGGAAATGACTTCTCTCTATGAATCCACTAAAAACGATTGTAACGTATAGTTTATTGGAAATATATATGTTAAAAAGATGTACCCGATCGAGTTTCTTGCCGGTTCTTGTCGATGATAGGGTTGTTTTCCGAACCGATGGTGGTTTTGACGTTCTTAGGTGCCTTATTATTATTATTTTCCAAACTTGTTTTTGCAAAGAGATCATTTGAAATTGGCAATATAAAGGGAGAGAGGGGTGATCGCAATTTCAAAATGATTTAGATGCAGGTAAGAAAGTCGTGGTAATTTCAAAGTCCGTTAAAAATCTTAAGATTAGCCATCATATGCTTGACAAAATTACCGAACTTATTATTATAAGTGCCTTATATGCCTAAACTAAATAAAGTATTTTTGATTTGATTCGATTGGATTTGACATAACTAAAACAATTTTTTTATCCCGTTTATAAACTCATCAACCTTAAGAAACACTTGGAGACAACGAGTTCACACGGTCGCTGATTAGAAACGAATTATAGTATGTATGAATGTCGCAATGAGACGCATCCGAGCACACACACAGACATTTAGTGTATATACAAGGTGTGGTGTACGTGTATAGCTTCTCCCAAACGGAGTCAATGTTTTAAATCCCTTGTTTTGCGCATCCATTCTTTCTCAGCCATTATTCGAAAATCATCTATATATCTAGCGGAAAGGCACCTCGTACTGTTTTTGTCTAAATATAGTCTCCAGTTGAGAATTCGTTTAGCCCAGCAGTTGTTATTTCCTCAACAGTGATCGACACCGTCAGTTAGTCAGGGAACTATGTAAGTGCCTGCCTATACGGTTTTTTTATCAAAGAGCGACAAAATTACTTCACTATAACTGATAGTGAGTGCAATGCAATGGTGACCCCTACAGAATTACAATTCATCAGCGGTCATTGTTGGCTGTTGTTATTGGCTCATCTAAAAATGACGACGTACATATATACACAAAATCCTATATATTACTCTAGTGTACAAATCTATTACCACACAAATAGTATTGTGTCGGACTTGGTCCACTAGTTTAAGCGTGATACGCGTACAAATGACACATAAAAATTTCAAAAAACGGCAAAATGTGTTTGTCCTCACGTCGCTTTTAAAGAGCACCAGAGGGTATTTTTCTCAAATAACTTAACTGCACAGTTCCCATATTTTTATTATTAGTATAGACGAGGATTTTTTTTCAGAGAGTAACTGATATATGATTAATTAATTGAATATCTGATATCCAAAGTCAGAAATATATAATTTATAAAATACTAGCTTCTGCTAGCAACTTCGTCCGCGTGGAATAATGACTTAGGGCAAACTAACACGCAGCGGAAGCTCTCAAAAACAAAAATTCTTCTTTGTTGCTCTACTCCTATTGATCTTAGCGTGATTATATATAGTCTATAGCCTTCCTCGATAAATGAGCTATCTAACACTTAAAGAATTTTTCAAATCGGAGCGGAACCTTACATATTTCCATACAAACTTTCATCCCCTATTTGCTATTGTTATTTTACACTCTTGAAGGTAAAACTTTTACAAACTTTAAATGTCATATTTATTTATATTGAATCAACAGCCTAAAAAATAAGTTTCAAGCTTTTAGCTTCAAAAATGACAATACTTCCATACAAGTTTTCACCTCCCTTTCAACCCCTTACAACTCTTTTTCGCATTAAAAAGTTTTAAAAAGCCTATGTCTTTTCTCAAGCTCTAGACTATCTGTGTACCAAATTTCATTTAAATCGGGTCAGTAGTTTTTGCGTGAAAGCGCGACAGACAGGCAAACAAAGTTACTTTCGCATTTATAATATTAGTAAGGAAGTAAGGGTATAATTTACAATGTAAGACCATGGATTATGGAATTCTATGGAAAAAAACGAACTGTTTCCAAAATGATAACACTAGGGCTCATCAATGTTGACTACACAAAAAAAAATAGTTGAAAAACAGAGAAGCAAGATGTTACGTATCTATCTATTTTACCTTTGTCAATTCGTGTATAGAAAAGATTATATAGATTATTCTGAGATTGAAAAACCTCTAGTACCGTTTGACAGAGCACCACGAAAGTTGGTACACCTATATGTTTTATCGCGGGAAACATGTTATGCAACCCTGTTTACTATTACTCGTCACTAGGTTTCGCTATAGTATAAAGATGTTTGTACTGTTCTGCCGATAGTTGTAAACATTTTAACACAGAGATACTTGCTGTTTATAACCCAACTATTTATTAAAATACATAGCAATTACAGCAAATCTGTACATATAATAAGAATATAAATCTAACGTGTCTGTACTTTGTCGATTTTCGTGAAAAAAACTATTGCAGGTGTCTACGAAAAAGTAATTAACCGACTTCGAAAAAGGAGGTTACTACGTTCGGTTGTATGTATTTTTTTATGTATGTTAATCGATATCTCCGTCAATTATGAACCAATTTTAATGATTCTTTTTTTATTTGAATTGGTTATATTCAGAGGTGGTCCCAAATAAATTTGAAGAAAATATTCAAGCCCTAAGGGGGTGAAATATCGTTTATTTAATTTTCACCCACTTTGTCTCTACGTATTTTTGGTGAAATTGGAACCCATTAAAAACCAGATATATTTATCGACACTAAAAATGGAGAAATAAAAAAAAATTACAAAAAAAAATAAACCGCCTTCGATGTGAAAAACTAATAAGGCACTAAAAAGCGAAAAATAACTGAATTATTAAATTAACCATATTAAATAAAAAATATTGCTATTTGCGCTACCTAATAATATGGACCGTTTATTTTGAAAGTGGTGTAAGTCCATTTTCTTTTGTTTCGAGAAAATTAAAGGTTACGATATTTGTTGATTTAAAAATACAGGCAAATCATATGAGGTCTGGCATTGTTTCTATTGTTTTATCAACATTTAATTTGTTTATATAAATTTGTTTTTGGCTAATTAGACTACGATAACACATATTTATGCGCTGTAAATGGACTTACACCACTTTCAAAATTAGACAATTGTAAAAATCGTTTAATTTCAATTTTTAAAAATCAAATATCGCTTACAATACACTTCATTTTAATATAATTTTGTTTACAAATACGCATAACAACACATAAAATTTTATTTTAGACGGCAATTACATTGTCATTACAAGATACTGATTATAAGAATTTACTTATTCTCTGCATGTGGTAGTGTTTCAAAATATGCATGAAGCACAGGAGGTATATAGGGTATTAGCTGCTTCATGTCTTTATATTTTTCGTACGTAATAGGTCTGGCATTTTGGTACAAAGGCTCCAGGGCGATTTTTTTCAAATTTTAACGGTCTTCCAGGACGTAGAGGTAATAAATTGATAATTTTACTACTGTTGTTTTTGTTGTTTTTTTAATTCGCCAAAATACGGGCAAAGATACGGAGTCATACAGCCTTGTCGTATTTATTTTCTTCTCACAGGTTAGGCGCTGTACATTTTCTAATACATTTCTCTAATTTTTTAATATCTATCTTTTAAACTTACGAGTAGTGGAAACACGAAGGGGAAACAATGCAAATCGTCCGCGGGTGAAACCGCGGGACACAGCTAGTATAAAATAAATGAAAAATAACAAAACACTGATCGGTATCCATCTGCTATGCCACCTACCACTGTCAATTGGACTTACACCACTTTCATAATCAATGATTATGCAATTTCATTTACCGACCGATTTTAAGTTGTACAAAACATGGGATTTTTTTGAGAAATTAAACATGGACTAGTTATATATAAAAAATTTACATTAAATTAAGCATGAATTACGTGATAGCTCATTTTTCTCAAAAATGGACTTACACCACTTTCAAAATAAACGGTCCATATATTTGAAGCCGATGCCAACCTACATTTCAAATTTGTAGCAGGTGATAAAATATGTATATTATACAGATATACATCGCGGGACACGAGAGTGGACCTAAGCGTTGTATGTAGATGATATGAATGTAGGTTGGCATCGACTTCAAATATATTATTAGGTACCGCAAATATCAATATTTTTTATTTAATTTGATTAATTTAATAATTTAGTATTTTTCGCTTTTTAGTAGTGTCTTATTAGTTTTTCATATCGAAGGCGGTTTATTTTTTTTGTAAAAATTTTTTTAGAAACGTCTGTCTGTTTCTATCAACATGCATCACTGCTAAAGTACTGGGTTCACAATACACCCTTAGAAAGGAAATCGTAAAGCATATCCTCGGGAATAACTTAGTGTTTGTTTAATTAAAATCGGTCCACTTTATCAAAAGTTATTGTAGTTTTAATAACGACGCGGCGTAAGTACGAGAGAAAAGTAGACAAGTAAATGGACTTAATACATTCAGATGACTTTATTAATCACTGTTTTTTACATAAACTTCCACGCAGACGAAGTCGCGGGCACAGCTAGTAATTACATATAATTACAGCTTCAAATATTAATAAAACTTGTAAACTTGTTATAAAATACATTGAAATATGTAATTATATTCAATTCACACACTTTATTCATGTAAATTATTGAGAATAAACGACGCTGCGATACACATAAAACAAAGAGAGAAACCATAATGTACGTGAAAATTTACATCAAAAATCTACATTATCGTTTTAAAATCTCAGCGAAAATTACAGTTTCAGTAAAAACCAGCGCTTAATATTTGAGTGTAGCCGTCGAGATTAACGTTGCTAAAAAACGTCTACAACTTACGAGCGCTTTATTATCTACCTAAGAGTATAAAAATAAAATAGATAACCCATAAAATTGTTTACAACAATAATTAATTACTCATACTTCCATATGACTACATTTATTAGTTAATACTAAAATATCGTTTAGACCGCATATAAACTCGACTAGAACGTTCGTAAGTATCTTCCTTCTGCGGTCGTACATTGAAAATATATTTTCATTAATTATATCAGCCTACCCAAATCGATACACTAGACGATAATCTAAATAAATAAGATGACATCGGCTGTTGTTCGTGTATCAAACCAAAAAGTACTGTATGGTTATCGACATTTTTTTGTTTTATTTCTTAGATACCTGGTACTTGTGTACAAAAAAACTTTTCATTTAATAAGTTATTTTTTTTATGAGTTATAATTTTGAAGTAAAACTTCTTTAGGCGCGACTAGGAGGTAACTGGACGACAATGCAACGGAACTCCGTTACGGCAATATGGCGTCACGTTTCTATACCATCCGGTTTTTAAATATTTTTAATTCTGTCAATAAATATTTTATAAACAAATCAATCAATACTTTATGAAAAAAAAAATATATTAAAAGTAATAATAATAAAAATCATACAATTGTATTAATTGTGTATATATGGGCGCGCGACTGTGCTGCCATCTGGTTTCAATGTAAGTAAGTAACAAATTAAATCAAAGCTTCATTATCTGTAGTGCCATCTATCAGCTAATTCAAAGCTTAAATAACACAGGAAATATTACAAGCAACTCTTTATTATAAAGTAAATAAAATATAGACAAGTACGAACAGATTACTATCTTATAACACAAAAGAAGTTTTACTTCAATCGCGTGTAACGGTTACACGCACTCATTTTTTTATAAATAGTACGCGTTTGGCAATGCATATTCTTGCCGTGGAGAGGTGGATAAGCGGTGTGGTGCGCAAAGGCAGGAGAGGAGAAGTAAATGAACAAAATTGTTAGCAAAAATAATCTTTAAGAAAAGTATGTTTTTGCTTTCAACTTTTTTATGTTTTTCCGTCTGTACATATAGTTCACAAATATAACTCACGGGTATCATTCAGTGTTTAATAACATATGTCAAAATAGTGTATTCAACTATTTCGTAGATTCATGTAAGTAAACGTAGCGAGATACTCTTTAATCTCGAGCAATACCGCTGACATGAAATTTAATATCATTTCTAAGTTTACTCCACACAGCAACGAATACTTCGTCTATGAATGGCTTCCTTTTCATAAACGTAATATAGTTTAATCAAAGGAACGAAAATCAACCTTAAACGGATCGACTTCATAATAAATACATATATATTTATTTAATTTAGATACTACCTTTATATACTTTGTTTACATTCATTTTTGAGATTAAAAATATACCTATTTTTTTAATCTAAAATTATTATTTATTTCCTGTCGGATACTATGATATTACCTAACTATATGTTTCCATTTTTGAAACATCTTTTTGAAGTGAAACTTCTTTATCGGCGTTGGAAAAAATTTACCGTCACATTTTTCGGTTACGCGCCATCTTTTTTGTATTCATGTCTATGATAATAAAATCCTTTTGTTTAAACTTTATCTAATAACTTTCTAATAACTTTATATTTTAATATATTAATGAAATTGTTTGCCATAAAGAAAGAAAGGGTTTTTTTTTTTTTTTTAATATATTAATGAAATTGTTTGCCATAAAGAAAGAAAGGGTTTTTTTTTTTTTTTTAAGTTGCATATAGATCATTTTGCGAAAAATAAGGCCTTAAACAAGTTTCACTTCTTACGTGTGTACACTAGTACACGCACACATTTTTTTATCTGAACCGTGTATTTCCGATTATTGTAGGAGCGCGTAAATCTTTAACCGTTGCCAATAGCTTCCCTGTGGATATTAGGAATACATAACAGTGGTTAAATGCAAAGGCAAAGTACACAACTGTCTAACGTCGACTTGCCTAGTGGGAACGACTTAAATATATTTCCAACTAGCGGACCTGGCGAACGTTGTTCCGATCTGAAAATAAAAAAGTCATTCTATCTACTGGTGAAAACCGCATGAAAATCCGTTCAGTAATTTTTGAGTTTATCGCGAACAGACAGACAGACAGACATGTCAGAGGGCTTTGTTTTATAATATGTAATGATAATTTGCGTGTTTGACCACAATAAATCTATTTATGACTGCTTAACGAATCCAACGATGAGGCTAATCTTTAATTTAAGAGAATTCTTGTGATGTAACCATAGCATGGTGGTAAGCTTAACCACCTTTAATTCAAACTCTGTCACGAAACACCTATATATAGTAAATGTATAGCATTTTTCTATCAGCTACACATAAGACCCACTTGCTCGATAACCATAGCATATTATAGTCTCATACTAAATTATCGGTAACATCAGTAAGCTCCTATTAAAATACTACAAACACAAAAAAAATGTGAAAACCTTTATATATATTACTTAAAACGGTTGACATTATCAACTGGTCACATGATGCGACAACAAAGTTTACAAAACTATTTCTTCACTAAATTACTTAACGAATCGACGTCGATAAAACAAAAAAAAACAAGTCGAGGCAGTCATAAGGATTACCGACAGAGGTGATAACTCAAAACAATGGAATGACTATGTTCTGTTTTGAATTTTAAATTAATTATAGCGTGAATAATTTAAATTTCCTAATTCGTAAAGGTGTTGTTATATATGAGTAAGATTTCTACATATATTGGTACTCCGAGCAATAATTCAATACATTGTTATACAGTTTATTAATTAATCAAACATATAACGGACAGCACAAGCTCAATACAAAATATCATTATTGCATGTACACAGACCGCTATAGTACGCGTCGCTATCCTGATGCGAGCATAATACGTCACTAGCATGTCAAGACTAGCGGTGACGCGAACCCATACGTTGTTCTCCTACCGAAAATCGCACAACGCGATTATAAAAGTTTTCACTTAAAAAAAAAAGTTAATGAAAAATCCGTCTTGTCAAGCACCCACATAAAAGTACATTTTATAAGTTATAAAAATAATGCTAACTGTATTCTTGACGTTCTATAAATTTATTTAGTTCGATATTGAAGGAATATATATTAGTGAACACTGAAGCATATAAATTCTCTTATAAATAAAATTTACATACTATAATACTTCCATGTCAACAAATTACGCTACATAAGGAGGCTCATTTTGTAGTGTACCATATCAAATTAGTTTAATATCTAGGAATTGTGCCAGCTGTGTGTAGTAGTGTAGGTTCAAATCATTACGCATAAGCCGGAACTTTCGATAAAGGAAAATATCGTGATGACGCCATAGCATGGTGGTATGCTTTCTTAAGCCCGCCTAGCTAGCTACTACCCTTAAGGTAAAATCTGTCGCCAACACCTAAAAGTGTATGCTGATAGCGGCACTTGAAAGCCAATCGTCCTTTAAGGTTTACCATCTTGAACCATATTATCATGTAAGATCAAGTGAGATTGTTGTCAAACGCTAATACCTATACGGTGTTATGACAAAAAAGTTAAAGACGTATTGAATACTTGCTTTAAAAAGGTTTCAAATTAAATGCACCGCGGTCGCTGAATGTTCGCTATCTTGCTCTTTTGTCTCGCTTTGGTTACGTTAGGTTAGACTTGCGAAAAAGGATAACGCGAACTTGCCTCGAACGAGCGCGGTGCATTTAATTCGAAACCTTTTTAAACCAAGTATTTAACTTTTTTGTAATAACACCGTTAGAGTATAAAAAGAGACGGTCGTAAAGTAAAACATAAAAATTACAAGTCACGCGGTGTTCCCCGTCGAAGTACTGACCACGTCCTACGTTGCTTAACTTTGGTGATCGGACGAGAACCGGTGTTTCCAACACTATACCCGACACAATGTTTATCCTTGCCATGTTTCTTCACACAAAAAGGTTACGAATCAGAATTTCGAAGCGTTCCCATAAGAAGTTTCACTTCAAAAACAATTTAAAATATTATATTTTGAACAACCGCACAACTATCGTATTAATGTTAATAAAAGAAATAATAGTCACAAACATTTTCGTAGAACTAAATAATACACAGTGTTAAGAAAAAAGACATTTTTTTGTTAAAGAAAGTATGAGTAAAAACGAAAAGCGTGATATCAAGATATTTACTGCCTATCTGACTAGATCTCGGATCGACATTATTGCCAATAATAAACGGGAGGTGCCGGGTTAATAGAAAATTCCCTTGTTTTCTTAGCTCAAGTTTAACAGGTAGGATGACCATATGACACTCTTATATGGAGATATTAATAAAGTTGTTGTTTACAAAAATGGTACCTATTTATTAAAATAAAAAAAACTGGGTGTGTCGTAAAGACACATGATAGAAATGAAACTTTAACAGGGAAAAATTTTAATTATTCATCAGTCATTTTTGAACAGCATAAATTGTATTGAGTGATCGCCACACCGCTTGAACTTAGTACACGCAATCACGAACAACGAGAAGAGCATATGTCCTCACTGTCTTCCAATACCCGAAGGTCAGCCAGATACTGCTTCCACTATACTCAACACAGTGTTTACCTCCATAGAAAAGTGTTTCGTCACACAAAACATAAGCCCTCCGGTAAGAAGTTTCAGATCAACAGCAACAACAAAAACGTAACAAAAAACAAACATACTTTCGCATTTCTATTATTAGTTAGGATAATAATTTAACCTATTGTAATTATCACTACATATTATAAAACAAAATCCTCTACCACGTTTGTCTGTCTGTTCGCGACAAACTCAACAACTACTGAACGGGTTTTCATGCGGTTTCCACCAGGACATAAAGTGATTTATGAGGAAGGTTTACGTATATAATTTGTCAAGATTTTTTTTTTATTATCAGGGCCCCCTAATACACACATCAAAAAAGTCTAAGCAACATGCGTGATATTACAAATATTACCATTTATATTAATAAATTTCTAAGTATTTATTCAAACAAAGTGCGTAGGTAAGTAAACTTTTTAGTTATTGATGACATACTGGCTGGTTGTAAAAAAAAAATTTGATTATGTTTTGTTTTTTCATAAAATTCAAATGACTGCGAATTTGTTTGAATTTAAGTGCGTTTTAATTGCTACGTTTAGTCTTGATTTTATAATTTTACCAACCATTTAAATAAAGTTAGCGACAAAATTGAATTTTTAGATATTCTTTACGTCATGAAGCGACGTTATTTGATGGCAGATGAAATGCAAAGAGCTGTAGGGATGTTGCAAGCGGGAAGTAATCAATCTCAGGTATCTCGACATTTTGGCATTCATAGAAGTGTTATTTGTCGTCTTTGGCAGCGCTACAATAATACAGGAGAACCCGCTGAACAGCATCCAGGCCGTAAAAGGAGTACAACCACTCGGCAAGACCGGTACATACAACTGACTGCAAGACGCCAGCCGATGTTAACCGCTCGAGAGATAAGTTTGAGGCTACAAATTTCAAGTGGTGTTGATCCTCAAACTGTCCTCAAACTGTGCGAAATCGACTGCATGAGTACGGCCTACGAGCTCGACGCCCAATCGGGTGCCCACCGATACGTCACGGGAATCGCGCTCGTCGATATGAATGGTGTAGAGAACGCATAACATGGACCCAGGAACAATGGGATAAAATGATGTTTTCCGATGAGTCGCGATTCGGGTTTAAGCCTGATACAAGAAGGGTGTGAGTGTATCGTCGGCCCGGAAATACTGAAAGGCTCAGGTGCGTTCAGGAAGTTCATCCATACAGCGGCTCAACAGTTATGTTATGGGCGGGTATTATGAAGAACAGGCGAACTGAGCTCGTTTTTGTAAATGGAAACATGAATGCTGAAAATTACATTGAGGATATTCTCAGACCTTATGTCTACCCATTTGCACAAACCTTTGGCTCCGATTTTAGGTTAATGCATGACAATGCTCGTTCACATACAGCTCGGCGAACCAGTGAATACTTTGCAACGGAGAACATCCGAGTATTGCCCTGGCCTGCACAATCGCCAGATCTCAACCCCATCGAGCACGCATGGGACATGCTCCAGAGACGTGTTTTGAAGGACTTGGACGGAGCGACAACAACCCAACAGCTGAAGGATTTGCTACAATTCCATTGGGAGCGAATACCGCAAGATGACATAAACAGTCTCATTAATTCAATGAATAATCGTTGCCGACAAGTTCTGAATAGCAGAGGAGCCCATACTTTGTATTAAATTGTTCTATTCTTTCACAATAAATACATTTTCTTTAGAAATTTCATTTTGTACGAAAAAAGTTTAGTTTCTTATGTATCTTAGTTTCTACAGTATATTCTAATATTGTTCATTTCTGTTATTAAAAGAACTTATAAAGACAACAGCTGTTATTTTTACATCATAGAACCCTAAAGATATTATTTTAAAAATAAAATACAACGTTATAATGTGAAGAACCATCCTAAAATTTAAATTAGTACATGTTGCTTAGACTTTTTTGATGAGTGTATATATATATTGTAATTAGAGCTATGCATTTTACACCTTCCATACAATACTCATGATAACTGATTAATCTCATTCGATAAAAGATAATAAAAGAATATTATATACAATTAAATTACGCAGAAGAACAATTTTTATAATTGTTTCTCTCGTATATTATACATTTATTACTTGTACAATTGTGGATATGTCCTAAAGAAAACACAGAATATGGTTATAACACACGGCTTAGCGTACCGTGCGGGTTCGAGATAACCCCCTCACTGACCATTCACACTGGTTCAAGGATTACTGAAGCCAAAACCCTATTGGAAACATCTTTAAGCATACTATCACTATAACAGTATTCTATAGGTATATACTTATAGATGTCGTTGATTGTAAAATATACAAACTTATGTATCGAGTCTTGTAGTCTTTTCGTAAATTAACACATATTTTTCGTATTGTATTGTTGAAGATTGCTGATCTTAGATATTTTCAGCTCCGAATTTAGATGGAGAATTAGATCATCCGGTACATTATATATTTTCTGTGTGTAATTGCGAAGAAGCACGAAATATTACGTTATAATTAATATTTATTGTAATGTAAATATTCAAATGCATATTTCAATTACAATTCACTTGCAACAGTCTTTTATAAATATAACAACAAAACTCGCTTTTTATCGAAGCAAAATTGTTTCAGGATTTATCGAAGATTTGAAAGTCTTGAATGCTATCTATTTATATGTGAAATTTCTCAGAATCTTATTAAAAATAGGTTAATCCATACATATAATAAAAATGAAGTGTAATATCAAAATATAAAAAAAAACTGATTGGGCATGAAAGTATACACGCTACTGCTAACAAAAATGCGATTTTTAAAGTTTTTGTCTGTCTGTTTGTTCCGAGTAATCTCCGAAATAGCTGGACCGATTTTGACAGGAATTTCACTGGCAGATAGCTGAAATTACAGCGGGCTACTTAGGCTACTTTAATCAGACTAGCTATTAACCGCGACTTTGTCCGCAATGCTATCTCCAAAACGCTTGGGCCGATTTTCATGGGACTTTCACCAGCAGATAGCGGACATCATAACAAGTAATTTAGTCTTTTTTTAATTTTGTCTAGCTGTTAACCGTGGCTTCGCCCGCGGTGCTATCTCCAAAACGCTTGGGCCGATTTTCATGGGACTTTCACCAGCAGATAGCGGACATCATAACAAGTAATTTAGTCTTTTTTTAATTTTGACTAGCTGTTAACCGTGGCTTCGCCCGCGGTGCTATCTCCAAAACAGTTCGACCGATTTTTGCCAAACTTTCGCCGGTAGATAGTTGATCTTATAGGAAGTAATTTAGGTTATTTTAGACTAGCTGTAACCTGCTACTTCGTCCGCATGAAATTTAGCAAAAAATATGTTGCTCACTGTAAACATGTACGTAAGACATGCGTTGTACTGGACTCCAAGCATAAATATAATCGAAATTCATATATCTGTATCTATTATATTGTCTTTGTGGACATTTTGGTGGCCATTTTTTTTAAATTACCGCGCTTTCGTCTGTGTAACTCTATAACCATAGTAACATATAAGACTATTGTATCGAGTTCAATGAGCAATATTTAAATTGTCGAATATTAAAAACTGTTAGACAGATATCAAGTTTCATTTCTTGATTTATATTTATGCAAGATTTCAAGACGTCAGCTCATTTATTGTTTTCAATTCAACATTATAATCATTAATAGTAATTTTGAAGATAGAAGGAGTCTTTCTAATAGATCATAAACGTATTACATCATTATAATAATATCTTTCTTTAAGTCATTGTTTCATTAGTTCCTTATACTGTATAAGTGAGCACTTAGGTAGTTACATGGTGGGTTAAGGTTCCAAATATGTTGCTGATGGTAACTCTCAATTCACACATTGTTAATATTTATATATCTCATGTATACGTTACATGTTACTGTAAGTGACGTGCGTGTCGTACTTATAATTGTTTTTAAAGAGCATTTCTATAATTGTGCATGGTCTCACAATTTTATATTTTTTTAATACAAATTAAAAAAAAACGCGTGCGGAACTGCGGATACAGGTAGTATATTATAAAGACCTCTGCCACCTCTATTTGTCTGTTCGCGATAAACTCAAAAACTACTGAACGGGTTCTCATGCAGTTTTCACCAGTAGATAAAGTGGTTCATGGGGAAGGTTTAGGTATATGATTTATCAAGGTTTTTTTTATAACAGGGCGAGACAACGTCCGCCGGTCCCCCTAGTATTAAATATATATACTAAAGTTAACGTACGGTGAAGCCAACATGTACGAATTGCAAGTAGAAAAAAAGTAACAATTATGTCTACGTTATTATTTTAGAGTGTCAGTAAGATATATACGAGTATAATATATATTCGTTTTAATCAAAGCATTTACTGAGGACTGTTAAAAAATCGATCAATTCTGTAGATCCGCTTTGCTAGTTTTTTTATCATAAATTATATTATTAATTACAATTACACAAGCGGTTGTTATCGAATATCGTTTGACCTATTCCTTTAGTTATCTTTCACAAACCGGAGATGCACCGTAATCTACTTTTCATGTTTAACCTATAATTTATTTATTTAATAGTGTGTAACAACAACTTGGACATGTATTTTGAAGTTAGCTATCTATAAAGCCTGATGATGCCTGTATAGGCCCGTCAGAACAACGAAGTTTAGTTAGTTATGAAAATATATTTTGAAGTTTTCAAACTTCGTAAATTCTTTTCACTTCGGTGTTAAATAAAACTAAAATAATGTTATTTGTTATACTGATTATGCCAACTACAAACCAATTATATTATGTTTTTTTTTTTATAAATATTTGTAATAACTCGAATCTGAATAGCGAATGCAAACTGCACTACACTGGAATCGATAATCGAATCAACAATCAGCAAAAGATTATCGTTGAACCATGCCATCACAGAGAAAACAACTATTAGTAATAACTATAAAAATAACGTGGATCTGTGTATATAAAAAATAATATACGTATACAGAAATTATTTATTTATATGATACTAGCGGGCCAGGCAGACGTTATCCCGCCCTGATTAAAAAAAAACCTGGACAAATTATATACCAAAACGTTCCTCGTGAATCACTTTATCCACTGGTGAAAACCCCATAAAGATCCATTCAGTAGTTTTTGAGTTTATCGCGAACAGACAGACAGACGCGGTAGGGGACTTTGTTTTATACTATGTAATGATATTTATCGTTGTTTTCTTGACGATGCTTTAGTTGTTGCTTCGATTATCGATTCCAGTGTATTCCCATTCGCTCTTTAGATTTCAGTTGGTATTAAGGAATAAGTATAGAAATTCGATCATTCTTTATATCTTTAAACTCAACAGAATATAGACGTATATTTAGAATAGTAAACAAGAATAAGCTTAAAAATAGATAACGTAATTTAATTTAATGTGTCCCTGTTGTGTATATTAATTAAGTAGATCACCTTGGCAATAAGTTTACATTTAAAACTATAATATTTGCATATTTTTTATTTGCCATTCAATATAAGTGTGCATCTGTATTTATTTCACAATTATGCTAATTTCTCATCATTGTAAATTAAAATCGTATACTGCTAAATAATTTAAAAAAAAACTGTTATTAATGATAATAAGTACCCTTGTAATATCACGATTCCGTCATCACAACAGAAGTACTTGGCAATAACTAGTCAGTCTACATTCTGAAACCAACGTAGACGGACTGTGTTCAATAGTATACGACAGAATAACAAGATGTCTCTCATAATATTTCATACGTCTGTGTTAGCAGTTAATATATACGCACTATGGTACGACCAAATGTACATAGATCTACCTTTACCCGAGGGTGTTCAGATGATGCCATTCAAAGCGAGATGGATTTTTCTTACATTTTGGTGTTTAGTAAGTTTTTTATTATTATTTTTAGTGATGTAATAATCTATTAAATTTTATGTTATTACAATAAGTTATTTTAACATTAAAAATATATGTATGTCATTATGTTTTGGAATATACACGAGCATTTTTCATCATTATTTTAATGAAGTGATTTGTATTGTTTAATTTTTTTAGCTAAAATCTTTCGAGGCACCGTTCTTGTATGTAGATTTATAAAAATATTATTTTAAATGGTTAACGAAATCGGTACAGTCTTGTTTCAAAACATATATTTTTATAACAAACATTGAGTTATGTATAGCATAACTTATTATATACTTAATTTAATTAAGCATCATCTTTAAAAACTACTGCTATTGATGTCTTAGTAAAATATATGGTATTTGTTAAGGGTCTATTCGTGACAACTGTAACTAACATATTAATCTGTTTGAGCAACAATTTTTGTTTATATTTAAAAAATTATTTATGCTTTTTATAAAATTGCGGTCCACAGCAAAATAACAAAATGTACACAAAGTTATTTTACTTTCATAAAGATATCAAGGGAGCGTCGAAAATAGAATTTTCGTATAAGACCTTAAAATACTTGAAGCAGCTTTTACTGGAGACATAATATATATAGTAATTTATATTGAAAACATGCAATAAGTGTCAACATAAATCGTGCTCTCACGATCTGTTGAAACTGTACTAAAACTTATTATGAGAGCATATAACGTAAATCAGTTTTTAAAGTCAATATTTGGTATGATAACATATACTTAAGAACAACTGATAAGTGATCGATACAGATTTTTTTTTCGCACGTCAGAGTGACGGCACAATACCTAATAGTATTTTAAGACATAAGCCACTTGGTTACTGGATATGCATGTGTTAATTGAGATCCAATCGCATTTATAGTCCGCGCCAAACTTTTTGGCCGCTCTGACATAGCCGTGAGTATGGGCTTGCGCATAATATCATTAAGATTTGAATACAAAATATAGTAAAAGTAGTATTATAGGAATATAAATTGGCATTTATTTATCCTTAAGCTCTCTCGATGTTATGCATATAATAAAATACCTATTTTTACGTCAAGTTGTGACCTACGCAGCTATATTCAGGGCGGCCATAACATTTGACGCGGACTATAATACCAACGTCCTTTACATTATATTTTACTATTATATTTTTAATAGGCATTTCTTATTTATTTCTTTAAACGACAACATAATTGATATGAGTTAGTAATATGAATATTAGCAACTACTGTAATCGGAAACTCTCACAGTTAATATCGCCCAGCTCCGGAAACATATTTTGAACAATATTCTGTAAACAAGCAGACATATAAAAATAATAGTATTTTAAAACAACTATAATAGATTTAGGTAATATAATACTGTAAATCAGAAAACTAAAAGCTACTGAACAAGCACGAGTTTATGTATATACCAGCTAAAAGGATAAATGCTCGCAGTATTGTAGGATATGACACTTTATGGTCACATTTAACGTATAAAATAATAATATCAAAACAAATACTAATAAACAACCAAGAAAACCTAAGTTAAAGTTTGTTCTAAGATTTTCAAAAATATAAACACAATCGTAATAAACCTAGGTACAATGATCGGTGTCGAAAGCTACAATGGGCGACCCGGAGTTAATAACTTTCGATAATAAAACGGACAATAAACCCTTTTGTTTTGTTCCTGACGTTCCCACATTCCCTTTCGAGTGAAAGTGAAATCACCCGACGGTCATTGACACTATGCTTTAGCATAGATGTGTTGTTGATTGTGTATCATTTTTATTTTTTTTAGATAATTAGTTCAAATATTAAGCACCTATTTTTTTAATTGACTAATAACAAGAATCGAATGCAGAGTATCCTCTATAAATATTGCTACTGTCTAAACATTCAGCCTGTATAACTATAAGCTTTCGGTCGCGGCTTCATCCGAGTTACAGTAGATTTGACCTATCCCTCGGAAACAGTTTTTTCTTGCTGTAAAAAAGGTACTCTTTGTCCTTTTCTGTACCCCTGACAATGTGTATGCAAAATTTTATAATAATCGGTTTTAGTAGTTAGATGTAGGCGTGAAAACGTAAAAACAATCAAACAAATTCGCATTCGTACCCTCGTACTAACATGGTAACATTAATTTTAACTATCTTTATACATATATATTTCTTCTGTCCGTGTGTATGTGACTGAACACCTAAACGGCTGGACATATTTTGATGAAACTTTTGTTCTGGTGGATTCAAGTATAGTTTAGATTCACAACTGAAAACGGTAGGTGGCGCTGAGAATTTTTGTTTTTTTTTATTATTAAGGCAAGACAACGTCCACCTGGCCTGGATGTACTATATATAAAAGACATTCAGTTACTATAAGTTGGTCCAAAAGCAGATTTAAAATAAAATTGTATAGGTAGAGCCTATAGAGAGCAGAGCACACGGATGGCATCGTCCTCCATTTGTATGTATTTTCATAACACGACTGGCACTATGAAATGAAACGACTTCTTCGGTTCTTGTTCTTTTTAATAATGCTTTTACAATAATCTTAAAGATAACGCTCTCAGAGACAATAATTATCACTTAGCGACAATAATGATAGATCTTAGAAACAATAATGACTTCACGATTTCAAAAACAATAATGAATAATGAATCTTGCACAACCTCGTACAAACTTCACCTACCCACAACCCAAGTGAAGGAAGTCTGAGTTTAACGAAGTACTTAATCTACGATTTTGTACATATACACTTTATGTTCACTAATAATTCTAATTATAAATAAATAACGTTTTTAACACCATACATTGAATAATTACATTGTCATTAATTATCTTAAAATAATTCACCGTTGTAACAACCGAAGTACTTTACAAATCCTTATTTGCTATAAAACTCATTTTACATCGACAATTATTCTAGTAATTACATATAACATTGTACAATGCCAATTTGTTTTAATTACATTGTTATTCATTTTAAATAGCATCTTTATTATTCTATCTCGACTGCACATAGGATGTATTTCCGGTTTTTAAAAATAACAAAAGGTTTCAAATGTTACTTAAATCTAGAATAATTCTATTACAATTTCACAAGTCCGATTTTAATTATCGTGACACTAATTTAGGTCAGCTTTAAATCAAGAATCAAATCAAGTTAGAAATGTTGTCGCACGACGCCGTATTTTCTTAAGTGGTGTCACGCGTCGAATCTGGCGTGACACCGGTTTACCTGCAACAAATTTGAAATATAGGTTGGCATCGATTTCAAATATATTATTAGGTAGCGCGAATATCAATATTTTTTATTTAATTTGGTTAATTTAATAATTCAGTTATTTTTCGCTTTTTAGTGCTTCATTAATTTTTCACATCGAAGGCGGTTTATTTTTTTGGTAATTTTTTTTTATTTTTGAAACACTAATAGCTCTTCAGTGGTCGAAATTCGACGATAATTTATTATTTTTTAAAGTTTCAATATTATGGAGTCTTTTGAAAATCGTGGTGGCCTTGTGGTTTGACCGGTGGAATATTATTTCGATGTCCGCAAGTTCGAACTCCGGCATGTACTACAAGAACATTTCTCAGCTTTCCTTACGATGTTTTCCTTCACCGTCAACCGATACTGCTACCAATTTAATTTAGTAAATGTACGCGAAGTCCGAAAAATTCGATGGTACTGTAGGAGTAGGTATAGTAGTAGTAACTGTACGTGGGAAAAATATATAGAACTGTGGATTTCTCAGAGTTTGAAATCGCCAATACGTCGTGAGCGGGCGTGGTGATTATGCCCATATTCCTTCGGGAAGAGGCCTATGGCCCTGCAGTGGGTGTATCTTACAAGCTGACGATGATTATGATGGTACTATTTGTGTGTATATATAAGTAAGTATAAGTAGTATACAAATATGAGTAAATGTTTAGTCAAGTATTTATAATACGGGAATTCGTATAATACATAATAATTATATATCCTACATAAGACAAAGAAGTTTCACTTCCTCCGTGCATGTGCACACGCAATGCTTTTTTAAAGAGTGTACTATAGAGACTTACAAACAAACGCATCGACTCCTCAATTGTATGGAAAAAACGAACGGTTAACGAAAAGTTACTAAACAAAAAAAAAAGAGAATCGTTTGACAAAATATGTAACATAATATAATAGATATGGTCGTGAATAATGAACCCTTAAACATTTCCTTTTATATCCGTACATAACATATATAACAAACCCTACGTCCTTAATTTATACCAAAATTTATTTGACTGTTGCTGTTTTCAGGTCCTACAAACCATTTACTTCGCCATCGCTTTAGTAAACGATTTAATCGGCACTAATTCTTCCGCTCCTCAAGCAAGCAAGACACCTCCCGGATTAAGAAAAATCAAAGACATACTATTCAGCTTGTCATTCCCAGTAGCTTTATACGTCGGCACTATCTTCTGGACTTTATACTTTATCAACAAAGACTTCATATTTCCCGATAACGTGGAGAAATTATTTCCTAAATGGTTGAACCACGTTATGCACACAACGATAATACCTTTCATAGTTATAGAGTTACTATTTTCAAGAAGAAATTATCCATCCAGAGCCATCGGTGTTACTGTAGGATTGTTCTTCATGTTGGGATACATGTCATGGATAAACTATATATATTTTACTAAAAACGTCTGGGCGTACCCGTTTTTAAATGTTCTGAACTGGCCAACTAGAATTGTATTCTTCAGTTTCAGTGTCATATTGGGGCTATTAGTGTATATACTGGGTGAAAGATTTAACTATTTAGTTTGTCCAAGCTCAAAAACCTATGTAAATGGAGCTTTTAAACAGCATTAAAACAAATTATTATAAATTTTTATGTTTTATTTTAACCATTTCACCAACCTTTTTTATATGATTCTTCCATATACCTTTGAATGCTTTGAGCACATATCACTCATCAACTTTTGGATAGATTTTTACCAAGTTTTTTTTTGTTTTAGTTTATAGATACTTGTCTAAATAAATAATTATCATAATAGCTACGATTTTTATAAAAACTACGCGTTCAGCGGTATGTTTTCTTCCCGTGGAAAAGTAAGTAAAGTAAGTGGTGTGACGTTTATGATTTTTTCCTGTGTAAATAAAATATATTGTTAAGATAATATACGACGCAGACGAAGTCGCGGGTATCAGCAAGTTAATATTATAAAAGCCAAAAGTTCGTTTCTTTGAGCGTACTAATCTCTGAAACTCTACCAGACTACAGACTCTACCAGACTCCTACAGATTTGAAAATTTTACATTTAATAGTGTATTAATTTAGAAAAATTATACGCTGACTAAATAAATATCACGTCACGACCTTTAGGAGCAGAGCAATTACCATACAAAGTGTAGGTCAAAAAAATACGTTAAACAAGAACGTAGTTATTAAAAGTAAAGTCGGGCCATGCGACGCGACTTAGCGACGGAATCAGGGGTCGAGGTCGCCAAAACTTAAACGCAATTGAAAAGGTGAAGCAGATCCAGTGTTATATTCTAAAAATGATATTATGGCGTTTGGTAGCCTCGAGGGTTCGTCTTGGGTGTGGAGCGAAATGAAATACAGAAGACGTTCTACTGACTGTCCTTTATGCGAATATCTTGGGACATATCATATCACACTGTTATACAAATATAATATTCTTAATATTAATTTTCAGAGGTGTCACATCGTGATTTTCGATTTCCCATTTAAATTACACGGGAAATTTTTATTTATTTTTTTCGAATTTTGATGTATCTCAACGAGTTATTCTGTGGTAAAAGTCACAATCTTTTATAGTTTTTTTTACAAAAAAATGCCTTAAAGACATAAAACAACATATTGTTCGTGATTTTTATCATTTTTACTTCCCAAATTTATTAAGAAAAACTTATGTTACGTAGCACGATTCGAATGAAAGCGTTGAAAACTGATTTCAATGTAGTCGGCAGTACTGTAAATATTTTTGATGTGATTATGTCTATTATTTTTTAATTTGTTATTAGAAATCAAGTTTTACCGCTAAAATCACTGTAGAATCTAAAGTGTCGATGGTGATTCAAGTGCCACCTTTTCTGCATTATTTACATGTAAATACTGCCTTAAGCGCCGTTCATCATCAATTTTGTTTACCGTGCAAAATCTTGTGTAATTTGTTTTCTTTTTAATTTTCTTCTTCGAGTACGGAAAAGTTTCTTGTTTTAGTTTTTCAATTTCAACTCTTCAATTGTTGCAAATTTACGCTATTATTTAAAAATGATAAAAATCACGAACAATATGTTGTTTTATGTCTTTAAGGCATTTTTTTGTAAAAAAACTATAAAAGATTATGAAAGTCATCATATATTATTTTAGGTTGAACTTTAACTGCGAATAACTTTTAACCGGGTTGACTTAGCAAAAAATTATATCAGACCTTTTTTGTAGGCCGTTCAATTTACTACAAAATTATGTATTTACTTTTACCACAGAATAACTCGTTGAGATACATCAAAATTCGAAAAAAAAAAATCCCGTGTAATTTAAATGGGAAATCGAAAATCACGATGTGACACATCTGAAAATTAATATTAAGAGCTCAAACTTTACCAGAATTTTTTTTTCATCTTGGACGATAATTTCATGGTAGCTAAAAAAAATTAAAAGTTTTTTTTGGACCACCCTACTGCTCACGTTAGTGCATAAGATATTTATAATCAATTAGCAAGTGTTCACGACTCTGTACACGTTCACGGAATAAACTTAATAACAATAGAGAGCCTTAAAGACCACTAACCCTACAGTGAAGAAATTTTCAGAATCTAACCATTAGTTCCGGAGATATCTCCTACAAATGTATTTACAAAATGTATATATAATTTACTAGACAATTATACAATCATTAAAAACATAAACTGCCTTTGCGTGTCTCAGTAAATAAGTACCTAATAAAATGGATAACGCGTTTTATGAAAAGTATACCTAACTACATAGCAAACACATGACATTAATTAAACTTCACACACAAATGATGTCTTAGTATTGAGTTATTACGTAATTGCAGGCTATGAATATACAAAGTATTTGTTTGTTGTAGCTTTAATGTCTAAATACCAAAAATGCAAAGCAAATATAAGAATACTGCACAGCATAAACAAGGATATATAATACGTCTACGTGAGTGGCGGACTTGATGGAACCATTATCGCTACCTTCAGCGAATTATATACCTTACATCATAATACTTCAAACAAAGAACTACTGTGTAATTAATGTTTACACAATACAAAACGCTATGTCCTCCGTGTGTTCACGAATAGATTTATTTTAACTCAGGAATAGTCGACACACACCAATATAAACAAGTATCAGCGCTGCAGTAGAACGAAAGGTAGCAATTTGAATAGAATATGTATACATTACATATATATTATTAGAGTTTTCGGTGTCACGTATTCCTTAAAAAGAATTCAGAAGTTTTTCCTACAATCGACCAACGTTAGTTAAATTAGTGACCTATCCTGGCCTTGAAGAAGAATTAATTGCTCAATGCCGTGGACCGTCTACTAAATTCAATGTATTCGTTACATTTTCGGGCTGTATTTCGCAATTTCTTTCACAACTGTATCGACGTTAATTTCCGTTGTAATGCAACATATAAAAACTTCTCTACGATGTCTTATTTAGCCCACAAACTCCACAATGTCTCCAAAAACAGCTCATGATCATATCGTTCAAGATACTAAAATTATTACTAAATATGAATCACAATTACATCAATATCTGTACAGCAAACAGAGGAAAGAGGAGGTAATCATGATTTTACTATTTTTATTTAAATCTTTTGTGTAAATTCATTATTTGTTCATGTGTCTATGTTGTCTGTATTTATTTTGTTTGTTTAATATATTAGTTATGTGATATTTTTATTTCTTTAATTGCACTACATAGCATACTTTTTTCTCGCAAATACCGCCTATCAGGTGGAAGAAAATACCTTGTGGCATTAAGCTAACCTGTGTACAAACTACAAAGTGCAGTAAAGCATCAATTACTACTTTCAAAGTTTAATATCATATATTTTCCTTTACAAAAACAATAAATGTGTAGTTCACGCATGCGGAATAACGGGAACAGGTAGTTTTTATTAAGTAGGTGTTTTAATTTAATTTAAATAAATAATTTGACACCTGCTCTCAAAAAAAAAAATTCTCACTACAACTTTGACACCCTAGGTGGTATAGCTGGCGATTTCCTGTATGCTTCATAAGAGTAGGTTATTCACAAATTTAGAGTAATAAATATAATCAAACAATAACTACCCACATCTCATTGCAGAACGAATGATAAGTTATAAGGAAAATTGTTTAATAGTTGTGTCATACTTAAGAATATATTAAAGAATACAGAAAAATAACAAATAATAAAAACTATGTTGTATAAAAAGACATTGCATACAGATATGTTTAATTTAAATCACAACTTCACGTTCAAATCCATTCACAATAAAACTTATGTCATCATTAATTTTTGAAGTTTTGTTTGTATTTTTTCTTCTCCTACGTTTCTTTTCTTCCCAAGTTTTTGTTACCAATTCCATTTTCTCAGCACACCTATTATACACTTCATATAAACTTTTGTAGATCATCAATACAGTTGAAGCACCATTAAGGTATCTCTCCAAAAATAAAATGGGATCATTTTCATTTTCCAATTTTAAAGCAACATTGTACACAAATGTACCATTATAACTTTTAGAATATTTTGTACATTCATATGGATATCTGCATAAGTTATTTAGCGCATTAAACTGTTGTAAACAACATTGAAACTGGGCGAATACATGAATTTTCTTAACATCATAAGTTTTAGGTCTCTTCTTAATTTTTTCATCAAGTTCAAAATGCTTTAATAAAACACTGGCTGCTATTAAACAATCGTCATATTGTACTTTATTTTTGTTAAAGAATAGATCATCCTCTACGGTAATTGAACTCTTTGAACTTTTTTTTATTTCAACAATCTTCTTTGAATATTTATTGTTTAAAAAGTGATGCCCTCTAAATGTACCAGTCTTTTCATCAACTACTTCGAGCATTATGTAACAGATTAACAAACTGTGAATGTGAGCTAGCATCACTTCACATTTAGATACCCACCACAGAATACTTATCATAAATATTCGAAAATTTGATGGTAACAAATCAATTACGGACAAATCTAACAAGGGCAATGTCTCCTTAATGAAATTGTGAAAACATAAGTTTAATTGTTCCTCAGTTAATTCACAAAATGGTATTTCTAATGGTCGCTGTAGAGAGTATTGTTTATCTATAAAAATCCTTTTATAGTTTTTATCATTTACTCTGCTGACATAAATACAATATTCCTCGGAGAAATCAGTGAGAAGATCAAATGCATATCTAAGTATTGGCAGTGTACAAAGAAAAGAATCTTCGGCTGTATAATCCTCTGCTTGAGGGATACAAAAGTGTAAATGATGCGTGTACAAATTTATATATACTTTGGGAATAGTATTATGCCTAATACCTTCACTAAACCATTGTGGTAAGCTTTGAATCGGTTCATCATTATCACTAATTTCATCACTAGATTCATCAGTATCTGTTTCATCGTCACATGACACATCATCTTCATTGTCTAAATCAATGTCAATGCTTTTTAAATTAATTAAATTAGCATCTGAATTTTCTGTGCTATGTTCCATTATATTAAAGTATTTAAAAGAGTTACAATATGTGTTGTTGTACCCTCTAACACTTTGTTCAATGATGTTTAGAACTTTGTTCTTTTCAGATTTCTTTATTCTTCCTAAAATTTTAATAATAGCACTATCCAAAGATTCATCCTGTAGCCATTTTAGTAAACTCTGTATATATCTTTGTTGGTCATTTTTTCTCTTTTTACCTTTAAGTAATTTTAGTTGGGATGAAAAATTTCTAAATACCCTCTTCTCTATGAAATCATTTCCAAGTAATGTGGCTAGCAATGGCAACATATCTTCTTTTAATCCTCCAAAGTAAGAAGTCATATGTTCTACTTTATAAATTTTACATTCTAAAGCATAAATCCTTTTATCATTTTCATCGTATGGCTTTGGTTTGCTGTCCAGAGTGTTAAATGGGATATATAACACATTGTAGATGAAAAAATCAGAATCATAACTCAAAATGGGACAGTTCAACCTCCTAGCCATTACAGCAATCTCATCATCAGCCTCAAACTCACAAACTGTATATTGTATATCCATATCTCTGAGTACCTCTATGAAAACATCACGAAGTAGTATAGGAAAAAGCTTTAGGCTCCCTTGAGTTACAGGATCTAGTTGAGAAGCACAGTTGATTTTTGACTTTAATCTTTTATACGCAGTTTTTAATTTTCTGTTCTCATAGCTTCCATCGAATAATACGTACGGTGTTATATGACACTTGCGTATACTCTTAAAAAAAATCTTAACCTTCATGGCATATTTATCATAATCACCACCAAAAGCTGAGAAACAGTTTAGGGACCGGTATAACTGTGCACACAGACTGTGCCCATCAATGATAAGGTGTGAATCGTGGAGCAAAAACTTTTTTAGAAAAATCTCTTCGTTGTAATTTATATACGTTGTCAAACCTCGAACACCCATATCTGTTTATATATTTGATGACATTACGAAAGGAACAAAAGGTCATCAGAAAATTATTATAACCTACTAAATAACGTACTATTATCAAAATAAAAAAAGAATATCAAGAAATTAATTAGTAATTGTCACATGTCATATTTATCAATCCAATCGAAATATTATTTCGAAATAAAGTAATTTGATAGGTAATTCGATAGGTATACACAATACAAAATATAACCAATCAAGGTCATAATTTTTAGGTTATAGCATAAGTGATATATGTAGAAGTTTCAAGCAGCATTACCACTGTCATTTGACTGAATTCCCCAATATTGGGGAGAAAAATATAGCTATTTCCCACAATTTCTCGACATGACTTTCAAAATAGAAGTTCTTTACAAATATAATTATTTCATTTAAAATAATAGGTATGACACACAAAATATATATGTACCCATAAACAATTTCCATGTTGTAATCGATTATATGCCATGTATATATATCCGCATTCTATATGCGGAAGAAAGTAGTCCAGTGAAGCTGTTAAGACCTTGCTAGGTCAATAGCGTAGTCAGTTCGAAAAAAAAAAAAAAAAAAATGCGGAAGAAATGAATGAAGACACATTCACCGAAAATCCTAATGACCTACGTAAATTAAAGAAAAATCTCATTATATAGGTATAGAGCTGTCTCTTATATTTAGGTGCATGGTCTAAATACTTTTGTCTTTTTTAGTAAGAGAAAGAGTGGCACTAAACAATTTCTTTGGTATATATAAACGGCTGCCAGATCATATAATGACATATAAAAATGTATAACATGCATACTTTATCACAAATCATAAATAAATACTTAATTTTTTCCTGTTCAGGGTAGGTTGAAGTCACAAAAAAATAATATTTGTTTGGGCTTTCAATTGAAGTACCCGTTGATTGCACAAAATATAAGTTTATTTCACACACTTGCGGACGTATAAAAACGTCTCGTTCAGAAACGCTACAAAGGTAATTAAAAAGTTTCGTTAGCAAAACAGTTGATCAATTCAACGTTGGCGAGCGCCTTACTGTCTACAGCGGAACGGCGATACCAAAGAGTATAATAAGTATTATAGGAAGGCGATGCTATGCATCTCTATCATATGCAAACACTGTCCGCTTTCTCTTTATTGCAACAAAAAAACTTTGTGTGCAGATTCTTAAAAATATTTTCAATATCAGTCTGGAAATAATGCATATAATATAATTTTGATTAAGAACGTCAATGTGTCCAAAAGACCTGAATTTTTTATAATGTTATGTCGACATTTTTCGATATACACATCGATTTATTTTATATAACATAATAGTTCGGAACTAAGAAATAAAGGAAAGGAATATTAATTAAAAAACTTTACATTTTTTTTTTTATATTATTAGTATTAGGACATGAAACGACCTGACTAGTTTTGCTATTATTTTATATACATATCAATTTGTAGATAAGTACAAATTGATATTTCTTCATTTATTTTCAATTTTATTAAAATCAGACTAAGAAATATTTCTTGCACTAATAATATTCATAAAAATATAGATTATCTTAATTCTGACC